>UZAN01040908.1:32832-61948 GCA_900618425.1 Echinostoma caproni | reverse complement strand
CAACTCATCCTGGTCAAAATCTCATCATTATTGAGCCCAAATGTGTTTCACATTGGGAAGCGAACGTTATTGCGCAATTCATGCGTTATTCTATAAACTCAATTCTATCGTCGGACGAATGGAATCCAGTTTATAATGGATTTTTGTTTTTGATTGAATCGGGGCAGGAAAAACGCACAAAATAAGGGACAGAAAACAGGACACATAGCGAAAGATTGTGTTGTTACATTTGACACGAAATTTCGGTCTTAATTGGTCCCTGACTTGACAGCGTTTCTATCCCCTCCCCACTCCGTCCTCCCAATTTCTCATCCAAATGCAATCTGACCTTGAACCACGTGCATTCGTTATGTCCATTCGTGCTTTTTGCGGGACTTTTTAACAATGTTTCACATTTTTCGAAAAAAAATAATTCGGATCTAGAAGTCAGAAATGCGGGTTTGCACAGTATACAACACGTGCACACGTGCACATAATAATACTACCAAAGGAATTCATATGGTCAGTGAAATAAAAGCCGTGAGACGAGAGCGCTGATCGCAACGGACAACTCGACCTAACAAGAGAAAACACGAAAGACGATAAGGGTCAGTGACCAAGGTGAAACCAATTTCGTTCGATTAAACCAGCATTACATATTGTAAGAAGAGCACACAGTAGCGAATAAGCTCGTTTGTGCTGATCTATCAACAGGCTAATTTATCATAATTTATGTCAAGCGGTTTAGAGAAGGGACGGGGAGGAGAAATCATGACAAGTTGGAAAAGGGATAATCAACATTCCAGGTTCCATGACTGGATGATGTTGTTCACGCTTTGGTCATTACACATACGCATTGGTTCGGGTCATTAGCGGCGGGTCGGGGCGGGGGGGGGGGGGGGGGGGGGGGAGGGATGACGTGTAATCTTATGACAAATTGTTTTCGGGATCATAACCCCCTCCCCTATGTGGGTGGATTCCAATCGCTTCCGCTGTGGTTCGAATGCAACTACTGCGAACTAACTAGAGGGGTCGAAACCACATTAAGTGGGTGGTTTGATTCCACTAGGTGTGAGACTATCGAACTAGTCCCAGTCACCCCACTATTCATCCAAGCCGGTTGGTGTTTGCACACTTTTTCAGATAAACGTCTGCTCTTGCGGCCAATATGCTTTATCTCAAAGGAACAGATAAATAGACTGTAGGAAAGGACAGCTTTTACTTTACTTTATTGCTCCCCTGTAGCGTTTCCCGGTCTACTGAAACAAGACTTTAAAACTACTCGTCGTGGATTGATGATAATAAGCCGTGCATCTTTAATTTCTGCCGATTCACTTATCACAGAACTTATTAATGGTTATATGCAGTCGTGTCTGACCTTTGCCAACAAGCTTCTAAACGACCCCTCTCATCCTTTGCACTTTGACTTATCTTCTTGTTGCTTCCACTCGATCACTCGTTCGTCTTATCGTTATCTGCCCTCTCGAATGAACATTCATAAATACTCCGCTGTACCATATCTGGCTCGGATCTTGACCAACAAGGAGAGAGCTATAAATGAATTACTGAAATGTTTACGTGCATCAATCAAACTTTCTTACACAACACTCTATTGGATTTGTCTTTATGTCTATGCTTTCTCCACTGTGACGACCAGTGTATATTCACGTTGACTGCATAGGCCGGGTTTAGGAGTATGAATGGCTATAACATCGGTAAATTTCAGTAACTTTGTGTTTGTTGTGCTATGGCTTAGTAAAGCGATGGATGACATGTTTGAAACCGTTATGTCATCTAATGAGTAACAAAAAGATTGGATCTTCAACAAGACAACAGTTGTGTGAAGAAAAATATTGTATCCATATTTGTGAACTTCTTGCCGTCATTGAACCTGGTGTGATCAGCCACCCGATGATCGAATGGGTAGTATACTTACATTCTATCTGTGATAAGGTCCTGGGTTCCATCCCCAGTTGGGTCGATAGATTTGCACTGCTGATGAAACCCAACCAGGTCGGAACAGTTGTACAGTGCTTCCTAACTTTTCAGTTCACGTTTCATTTGCACTATACACGACAAATCCCTTCTAGGAAATTTTCTGAATGTCTGTGAAAACCACACATGGGGTCATTCATGACCTGCGACCTACGACCTACGATCAATCAAATGATAAACGGAACTGTCCACATTTCATGAAGAATTACACAGAGGTTGATTGTCTACACCCAAATGAGTCAGCTTTTCAAACACCACACCACACCCTGATTTAATCTAATCGGAAGCGCCCAGTGAGTTTCATTTCAGAAAAGAAGAAGTCTGGGGATCGATTGATCGATTTTCTCGTAAGGCTTGATCATGAAAGTTCACTTCTTCTTCCAATGTGATTGAAGTACAGTAAAACAAGGGTTAAAAAATCGCTGAAAAAGTAAGATAACATTTTACAGTATGAATGTAATTTTTTGGTCTCAATTGCAATACAATAACAGGTTCCCAGATATCCTCATAACACATACGGAAAGATATTTGACAAACTGTAGCAGACCATTCGCATGACAGAATCGGAGCGAGAGAGAAATCCATAAAACGACATTTCATGTCCATGACGACTTGATTCCATCTGTCAACCGGTTTCTACTAAAATAGGAACAATTTTCCAGTTGCCCAAAAAAGGTTGTCGTGTTAAACAGATTATGATGATAGCCCTTTGGGAACCCAATCCATATGCATTGTTAGTGTTCAATTGTAAGTTTTATTTTAGAAAATTATAGGCCCTCAAGTAAATATCGAACCCCTTTGTTTTAGACACCGTCGCTGGACGAACACTGGAGGAGATTAGCACGTAAGCACGAGAACCCAGTTATCCTTTTTGGTTATGTAGATTGTGAAATGCACGATAGATATGGTAGTGAGTGAACTGATTGCGAGACTATCAGCCAGCGAAGTTGGTGGTAATGATATGGTCCGAGTCGTAGACCTTTGGGGCTTTAGGTATCCTAGTGTCAGTGACTTAAATAGGAGTAAACGTAGGCAGTAATCTAGTGTGTTGTCCAATTGATAGAACTGAAGATCTCCCAGTGGTGAATCTAACTTGTGCACGACTTTATGTTATGATTTCAAGGAATTCGTGTTCCACAAAAATAGCTTTTTCATCCTGTTAGACAATTTATTCTGTAACCTTTACGATGCTCTGAGACCGTCACCAGTAAGATTAGCTAGAACTTTATGACTTGTATTATTCGAAATGGGAATCGGACTCGAATAGCTGAATAGCACAAAGTCAGGTAGAACCAAGGCGAGCTGTGGATACAGTGAATTCCATTCAGAAAATCAGGCACATAAATATCACAAGCATCAAGCAATCATTGGTTGATTCTACAATGCACAATCAATAACGATATGGTTCTTATGTGTGCCTTCTTGCATTCAACCAATCCGGCTGGTTCCACTTGAGACTACAGGATTGGTCGGTAATTCCGTGTATTGATGGGTTAACTGGAAGCTTTACCGTGGTGCGTGCGTGCTTTTTACACGATCACCACACCACCGTTCAGTGTGCTTTTAGGAGTTCACACTGCAATCTGCGTTTATTTCATGGGACAATATTTGCTCAACCCTTGGCGATGAGAGCAAACAACCTTGAGTCATAACCCACTTCGTAGAAATGCACTCCCCTTGAAACGTAAAACGATGGCATGGTGGTGAACACTGCTCACTTTTCACCCGAAATCAGCCAGTATCGAAAACAGCGTCTAGTTGCATCCATACAGGGTACCTGTTTCCTCATTGAGTTCAGGGTAACTTTGTTACACTTTTTATTTCTTTTCTTCGATGCAACGACTTCGGGACGGTAAATATGAGAATTATCACTGATTGCATCGTTTGCTAAAGTGATATCCAATCTCAACATTGCAACAATGGGGGATCTAGGTAAAGCGAGTAGTTTCCCCATCATTTTCGCGGTCTATATGTGATTGTAATCGTAGCTATAACGTTGCCGGGATAAAGCCTAAATTACAGTTCATAGTGTACACACTAGAGTAAAAGCGTTAAGCCGCAACACATGTAGGAAAGTCTGCAAGGATCTGTTCTTCGTCAACCGGGATACGTGCTAAAATGGGTACTGGAGAGTTACGATATGTTTTTTGCGTGAGGGAACACAACAACATCGGGATCTGGTTGTTGGATAGGAATGACAGAAATTTAAATCTTTGCGCAGTAGACTGTGGGTTCCACGAGAATTTTGTGTGCAAATTTTTCACATGCATCCAAATGATGTTTATACGGCTACTCCGGCGGGATTGAAGAAGCACGGCTGATGACGGTCAGTCCAATTCGGGACGGTTTAAAGACTTTCTTTAGGAAGTTCGAAGAACACAACAACAGGTGAACAAACAAAGTAAAACGGGGAAAACACAATGATATACTAATTTGGAGTTAATCGACTGTTGAAATCAAAACTGACGAGGTTTACGGATATGGGAAGAAATTCATCAAACCTTGTTGTTTAGTGCAGCTTATCCAGGGATACAGATTCTGAGCCAACAGATACCGGTTCAGATGGGAAAGAAGAGTGGGATGGCGAAAAAAGACATTGAAACATTTGAAGGGATGATGAGAGATGTGGTAAATGTTCATTGCTGTCTTTTGATAAATTCATCCAATAGCCACTTGTAATTCATAGGTAGAGGATTTAAAATTATTTGATCCAGTGTGCATGGTGAATCTTACTACGCTATGTACAAAGTGATTTTACATGCGTCATCATTGATTAATTGAGCTTCTATTTGGTTACGACTTTCCCTCAGTTAGCACGCTCTAAACCATTTATCGCATAGTGAATAATCATGGTAGAGATAATTCACAGACGAAACCTTTCTTTTCGCATAGTGGCGGTCAAGCACTTGATAGCAATTACTTCAGCCGTGCACAGTAGGATAATGCGCATGAATTGGGACAGGATAACAGTGGAACAAGATAAACGGTTCTGAACGCTCGTCTTATGCCCACTCGGTGATCACTTTCGAGCAGGTGTTCGTATATCGCGCTTTTCGATGTTCTCGTTTCTGTGTGCGGACAAACACACGGGGTGTTCCCTTATTCTCTTTGATAGTCATCTTCTGTTGTACGGCCTATGCAGCTCGCTCTACAGGAACACGAAAACAAGGATATGGACATGGAAGTGACTTGAAGGGACATAAAACTGTGGATGTATATGTATAAAAGTGTCGATGGCCAGTTGATGAATTGATTGAAAAACAGCTTGCTTCCTCTGTCGGATTTTATCTACGATTACGAAAGGGATGGAGTGACCAGAAGAATGAGAAAAACTGGTGAAATTGTCCCTTTTTAGTAAATTATAAAATATCAGATGAATCAGAAATAGCTTGACACAAAACGGGTCAACTGAAAGTAGATGCCGAGTGACAATTAAAGAGTGGAAATATAGAGTCACAAGGGATTGTGGATGTCATTTAGTCCGTTCGAAACTAGAGCAGACAGACACTGACACTGGGAATCTCAGCAAAAGTTATCCAGAGCAATCGGCTAAAACGATTGTCTGCTAGTTGGGATGGCGTGACAGCATACTAGATGCAGTAGGTGAGCTGTTTGTCTTCACTCGCTAGACGAATGAACGGATACACTTTATTTTAACGAGCTCACTCAAGGCACATAGTCAATTGTTCATTAAATTCTTAACGGTTGACCTTCATTTGATCGGGAGGTATAGATCACCATCAAATTCGACGGGTCTTGGGTGTTCAAATGACGCTACCCCCGCCACATACCGTCAACCATTCTGTATGTCCCTTGAGAGGACCTTAATGGGCCGTAGTTCTTACTGAAAGGGGATTATAAATTTGCCCATATAAAATATGAAGTTAAAGATTACAGTAACATGATGATCCTAATGTCACGATGTTATACTTTTATAAGCAACTTTTAATATTCCTCCTCACATTTGTCACAATCCTTAAGTACCATACTCCGGTGCAACATTGGTATGCTACTTCTGTGATTTCAGTAGTATGAAACCAAAGACATTTTAAAAAAATCAGTGCATGAATGAATCCACTCCTTGGCTTCCAATACCATGTGCTGGACATGCGGTTTTATCCAAATCTCTGAAGGAGGAATCTCACTGGAAAAGTAGGTTTGAGCAAGTAATATTACTCACCGATACACAGATAGTGAAGGTTATGCGTCATACAAATAAACCTTTGTAAAAATATTTGAAGTTTACTGTCTATCCACTTCGGCTTTATTCTCATAGTTGAATTTGGTGCAGAAATAGATGAGGTCGATATGAGATCGGGCAAGTAATACCTTTACCATTTTTTAGCCTATACTCATTCGATCATCAACATTGCTGTACGGAATAGTCATTCAATCACATTTCGTGATTGATTGCTCAATCACCAGTTTACAGTTGAATTCTTTGATTATCGCTATTAAGTAAATCCTTAAACTAAACAATTTGTCAGCATTTTCTTGGCGATCATTCCTTACAAATCGATTTCTGTCAGTCATTCCAACGAATAAGAGCACCTTTCTATCTTGTTTGCAAGGACAGTAAAACATTTACTGAACCCCATCTTCAGTCACTATCCGCGAACGAATATGCAGATAATTTCCAAAAACAGTCATTATTATTATTATCAATTTACAATGTAGGATGGTAAATGTTTTCCGGAAATTAGTCTCTTGATTAGAAGTTAGTTGAATTCAAACAGAAAGGTGGATGAGCCATACTTATGATGAGTCCGCTGTTTGGATTACGTAATTAAACTTAGTTATATTACGTCGCGATTGTCCCTGACCCAGGAACGTTTAAAAACTGCGACTGATTTTAGCTGTGAGCGCACAATTCAGGCTTCACAACGAGTCGGATGCTAATCACCTGGTTAATTGCTCTCCGGGTGCGTGATAAAATTTGATAAGTTAATTGTGAATGCCAAGTATTTTTGTCAATCAAAGGAGGAACAATTGAGTTTGACACAATTCCACTCCCACCATGTGGGAGCCTGGTATTGAACAATCTCTTGCCCTATGACTCTCATATTGTAAATACATTTCAGTTTCCAATATCATACGTGTATATCAATAGCTACCGATGGAGAATATTTATTTTGAACTTTTTCTTCCACTGTAATATTCATAGGCTTCTCTTATCCCCTGCTTACTGAGGCTTTGCTATTTTACAACAGCAATTGTGGTCAAAAATGAGAACTGTAAATTTCTGTGATATATGACTAATAGAAGCAAAAACATAAGTCCGTGATAGTACAAATATGTTGCATCTGATGTGGGACAATTTAAACTTCAATCCGGTGAATGAGGCTCGAAACACCAAGTGTTGGGAGGAATAGATGTGACAAAAGTTAGGGTGTTCCACGAGTTCTTCAATAGGTTGAGATAAGTGGTTTGTTGTTCTGCCTAAGTAAGTTACACCACAAATACTTACCTTTGTCGTGGTATCGTACGTTTAAAGGGAACCCATCCCAGCTTAACCTCATTAAATGTGGCAGATAAAACCGAACGTAACCTGACTGTGGTAGAACNGAACTAACCTTTTTCTCCGCTTGCAGTGTTTCAATGGCCTATTCTGTTCAGGCCAGTTGCGGTCAAAAAACTACGCAGGATAGCTATTTTTCAGAACAGGTCCCATCATTAGTCAAATTTTGTCCCGTGAAGTGTCTTACAAACAGATACACCTTGCTCTCTACAGGAGACAGCGCACGAGGTTACGTTTTTGATGGAGTGGTTCGAAGCGATGCAATTGTTATTTTCCGGCATATCTTTATTTGAATAGCTAGCTAGCTAGGCGTCTGGTCAGGCGAACATCCAAAAACGGAAGACAATCATTCTCTTCTGATTTAAATTTAGTATTTGATTGAGCAATGTGCCGCGTTGAATTCGGTCTCAACCTGGTAGAGATTGGTTTTCTTGTCAGCCACACAAAAGATGTCATCCATGAAACGGATGTTTGTGCAAATCAACTAATAGCTGTGGATAAGGCAGTCGTCGATAAATTGGTTATGAAGATCTCGGTAAGATCGATCGATCCAAGAAGTGAATCCATTGCAGCACTGCTATGTCCTGCCTAGACACGAGCGCCTGTTCCCTAGCCCCCAGAAATAATACGGGAAAGAGGACTCGACTGGAGAACCACAGTCAAACTGCATTCTGTGACCACGATGCGATACGCAAATATGCATGAGTAAATTGGGCGCAAGGGAACGAAGTGGTGACGCACCAATCAGATCGCATCCTTGACACTCCAGTTGGTCGATCGGACGACAACTGCCTGATTCGTTCTATAATCATCCAATCCAAAATCGACTTACCTTGGACATCGCGAACGTGCTTGCGATCCGTGCGCGGCTTGACGGGTTCTGTGAGCATCATGAACTTGGCGGTAGGATGTGTTGTTGAACAGAAATGAGTACTTTGAGAGTTCGGACTAGAATGGCTACGGATCTGATTTCTGTGGTAATAAATTCACAAGGAAAATCAAACGGCTTTCAACAAGGGAACATTTTAAAGAGACAGGCAAAATCCGGAAATAACATTCGTCGCTGGTTATTGTTCGCATTTTTGGTCATTTTAAAGAACTGAAAATTGTGTGCTTAATGTATGGATTCCAAAATTTTAGGTAACCTACGGGTGGTTAAGTGAATTTGTCACTGAGTCGATGGGGTGCATTGGCATACCAGGTTTGTGCATTTTGATTAAACCATATAAGCGGAGTACGTTAGATCCCACTGGGTGGGGATCTTCAGACAAACAAGATAATATGTGGGCTTGATCTCGAAGGCGTTTTAGCATAGTAGCAATTTGCGTTTCAGCTTTCCCCGTCTGATCATTTTGCACTGCGTCTGGGGTGAACTTTGTTGGATTGAATAAAATTTGCAACATTTTGGTCACGTAACCAGTGTGATCCATGGCCTCAATGCCATTTCCTTGGTCAGATTTGATTAAAAACATTCCAATGTTACGTTGGGAAGCTCTCAAAGCATCGGTGTTTTTTTGTCAAAGGTCGTCTATTACAAAATTGGCAAAGTCGGAAATGACAGTATGATCTAAACAATGATAAGTTAGAGTGTTCCAAATATCCTCCAAATATCTTGGCACGAGATCACTTTTTCCTCAGACTAAGTTTCCAGATAGTACTTCTAAATCAATCTGACATTCATCAAGATGAGGGTAATGGAATTTGAATCCAACTGATAGTGCTTCAATCACAACATGAACTGATTGAATACTAGAAAAATTATGCACGTACCGTTCGGAGGTGGCACGGGGAATGTTCTTGTTTTGTGAGAAGGCCACGTGCTCCGACAATAAACTCCTATGATTCGCAATCAAATATTAAACTGGGAGTAAGTGTTCTGACCCATTTCTTTTGAGCACAGTGGTTGAAGACCACACAGTATTCGAATGGTATGACGCCTAGACCTTTTTGATATTTGGATGATAGATCCGATATCGTCATAACTGTTTCCAATACGAGTTAGGATATTGGTTACAAGAAATATATGCGTCGATGAATTCAATACACCTGTTAGCTAACACAAAGTCTGGTGGAACACTCGAAGAGCTGCATAATTCGGTCCCCGTATCACCGTGGGTTATCAGGATCTTTTTAGGTAGCGGGCTATGAAACTTAGATACGTACTCCAAACAATTTACCCACTAGTTTGTTTGTTCGGAATCATTACACTACACATATGACTCATTCTTCCTTCTGCTTTGCTCCACAAAATTTTATTTCACATAAATTTGATTGTATAAGTTTGAAAGTGAATTAACCAAAAACACGTTCATCTGGATTGTGTGTTGGGCCCACTGAAGGTGTGCATGTGATTGCTTACATATACATTTCTTCATTACCACCGTATCGTTTACATATTCCGACCGAATGGTCAACCTCCTCCGTCGGTTGCTTCACTTATCATCAACTGACGCACTTGCACAACCTCATTCTCTTTCGGTCTTATTTGTTACATAGTTGTGGTGATCCTAACCTGCAAGATAACGCGAGTCACGGAGCGATGCGTTACACTTTCGAAACAACTGTGGTTAATCAACCGTCCCAGATAACTCCAGCCAAGCCCACAACGTGTTTCAATGTCTAAACAAGGAACCACAGACCGATCTTGCCGACAAATCTGAAGCCGTGCAGTCCAGGCACGAGCCGTATGATGTCACGAATACAAGTGCGTGATTGGTGGATAACCGGATAACCAATAAACATCCGTTGTACATGTTATTTAATCCCCTTTGATTCCTTCGAATAAACCAACTGCTACTTCTGAGGCTTTTTCTCCAGCATCTCGACGACGAGCAACACCGAAGTGCAAGGGCTAGTGCAATCTGGCTTTCCAATTGCATTAGTGATTTGTGATTCACGATCCGTGATTTGTAATTCGTGATCTGTGCCTACTTCAACCATTATAGTTTAATGTAAAGAACACCGGAAAGTCGATTGTATTTTCCGCGGGTCTTCTGAGTCTAGCTGTTTTGACTTTGACAACGACATACTTCACCTGTGGATTTGCATTCACATCAATGACTGTGACCCCAGTGATTACTTATCACCCTCTGAGCCTGATCATTCGTGTATCACGAAAAATATAAAACAACTCTTCTTTCTCCTGCTTTTCTAATTTTGTTTTCGGTTGCTCAGTTCTCTCAAAATGATCTTATATCAACCTCCTGATTCACAATGAAGAGCAGGCCAAAAATTGCGTGTTACCGTAATAGTTGTAGTACGCACTGATCATGAAATACGAATCATGTATCAGAAATCACGGACACCACGTAAGCACTAAATCACACAGCATCCCACATAACCGAGGCGCGAGGAAAAGGCCATAGGAATAGCACTTCATTTATTGAATAAAATCATGGAGATTAAATAGTATGTAGTAAATAAATTCATTGGTCGTCCAAGCCTCTGTCAATCGCTTGCTAGTATTTCTCGCGTTGTACAGATTCTATCTGGGTCGCACGGCTGATTGGTTGGTACAATCGGTTTGTAGATCAGAAACTGTAAGGCGTAGGTGGTTTTCTGGCGTCACCTGGGAGGCTTGATTCATCACACTTGTCCGAAAACTGTAACGTGTAGCTCCGTGGTATGCGTCATGCCGTGAGCTAGGATCAGCTAATTTTCAAAGAATCGTGGATACAGGAATCGGTTGGTGATGAAATGGTTGAAATCGAATGCTTCGATTTGCTTCATGCAGCTGGCGACGCTAGCACTTATCTAACCAAGGTGCTGTTTCACCTAATATAGACATTTTTTCATTGCGCAAAGGCACTTATTTCGATGATGGTGGTCCGTTGGTCACGTCACAAAATTGTCATCTCGGTGGACTTGTGTTCGAATCCCATCACTTTAATCGTGGGCTATCTACGGTGCTAAATACACGTTGTCCAGTTATGCTGGTGAAGACTGTCACATCAGTTTTTTATCGTTGCTGGTGATTTCATCAGATTGGACATATGTTTCCGTATACTTGTGTCTCTTCAAAACAGTGTTATTCTCTCCACTATTGATGAAACCCGTCTAAGCACCTTTTTCGGTAATTTAGTTCTTCCGAACATGCGCCGGTACTAAAATACTGATCAATGTCTGTTTAAAGTTCTACGCGTGATATATATCTATATATCTATATATTTATTTATATACGTATTGCTCACACGTGTTGTATATCGAAAAGTATGGTTGAAGAGCATTTGTTCAGAAATTTATCTCCCACTAAATTGTACTTTGTTCGTTTGGATAACCGTTTGAATTGGCGGTGTCACGATAAAATTTGCACTAGTTCGAAATCTATAGCTCAAATTAAAAATAAAAATAAATAACATTACGTAGGCTGAAAAGGAAAGTTTAGCGCTCAAATGATAAACTCACTATCAAATCTGTCAACTGTCATATAGGAAGCGGAATATCCTATCTCAATCAGTTTAATATTGACACTGTCTTAAGGAAAAGTTTCATCGCCAGCTATGAAAAGGACTGTAGTTGTGATATGGTCGTTCATCGCGACATACTACAGTCTGAAGTGACATCGCCGAACTTTTAGCATATCTTTTGCCGCAGTGAATAGTATTGTACAAACATTACCGGGACCAAGCACAACGAAACTTCATCTCCATCCTCCTGCGACCGACACAGCAGAGTAAGTTTTAAAGGAGATGAATGCTTTCAACAGATATAACTCCTCCGGTCCAGATAGGTTGTTCTCAGTGGTCCTAAAATCATGTGTGAACCACCTGGCAAAAAATTCACTTCATTCAACTTCAATATACATGGCTACAACTTCCGTAAGATTGAAGAATTTCAAGTGAATTATTACCAAGGATCTTTCTTCCTCTGTTGGTGATAAAGATACTAACCAGCTCAAAAAATGTAGGTATTACTCTACTGTAGATGTGACTGCATGTTTCGAACAACCTGATCGAACGAGACCAAAATACTATTATATTCCTATATTCCTTTCTGGACATCACAGCGGCTTTCGTTTCAGTTGACAGAAACACCCCATTGGCGCTATTACGGAAACACAGCCTGTTGCAATTATTCTAATGACCGACTCCAATTCACATGTTTTCCTAATATCAGGTTTTCCGCTGCCTTTGAAAACCAAGGTGAATTGTAGGGTGGATTGTACTCCCATGTTCAATTAACTTTTTACATTCAAAATTTACTTCTCGATCTGTTTTCACATTTGATTACGCTGAGGACGTCGTGGTTGGTGGCGTTGCAAGTTTCATTTCTGAAAGATTCCTAGAAAAATCATCAAATGCATGGAATTTTATTTCTCTTCATCGTAGGTAACATGTAAGATGAGAGATGAATAAAGAATAATGTTCAAGTTAGCCTGTTTAAGTTGTTAGATTGATCTGTTTGATTGTTTATATTGTGAAACGTTGAGAAGCCTCGGTGGGATTGGGATTGCATGGACGCCGCCTGAAACGTTCACACTTTGAACAAAACACTCGGTTCTGACAAAGCAAAACCTAACTTGACGCGGTAACTATGTGCCTTAGAAGCTTATTCGGTGGATTCCGCTCAGTTATAAGGAAGGCAAACCTATCTTAGCAGTCAGCTTATATGCTAGTCAGTAGACTCCATGTATCTGTGTAAGTTGGGGCTGGCTGATCCAAATGTGAAGAGATCGGTGGACACTATCGGTGCCGCCTTGTCGCTCAGCTGGGACAGGGGGTTGGAGGGTGATTGAGGTGCTGTATTCCACATTTACCACCCCGTACTCTCTGAATGACCATATCCATGTTTTATCACATAAAACGATGCAAGATGTATGGACTGAATGGTGGTAACAAATTCATCCTGCTTTCTTGTAAACACCACCTCAATTTAACCACGCAAACATGTGAACACAGTTCACCACACTGGTCGCATTCATTCATCTATTCATTTGTTCCTTCCTTCTCGATTGATGATTGGACTGCACAGTGAGTATATTAGTTTCTGATCAGATCAGATGACGACTACGAAAACCCAGGAGACACCCGGGTTCAAACCAGGGACCTCTCGATCTGCAGTCGAATGTTCTACCACTGAGTTATGTTCCCACTCACACCAAGCTGATCACAAACTATCTCCAACATTGGTGACGGAAACTTGTTACAATTGCAATAATCAACATTCCTAATGATCAAACATTACCGTCTGACAAAACAACACATGTACTCACAAAAATAGCACACACACATATATACACACACGGACACACTGGCACCCTGGTTTTCAATCCACGATCGACAAAATAGCAGAAGAAGAACTAGATAGTACACTCAACATAAGCTCACAAGCTCATTCGTTCTATCAATTAACAGTCTGTATGTATGAGCTTATGTGAAAAATCCACTTACATCCGCCATAGTTTGCACAAACAACTTCGCTGGCGAAAGAGAGGTCAATGGCGCAAAGTTCCCGTCGGAATAGTGTGTCACACGAAAAAATGTTCAAAATTAGGAGGTGATCAGAAGAAATAAACCGATTTAGGCATTACACGTTGCGTTCAAATCATCATACTGATCATCATCATCCTCATTATCCTCATGATTATCGTCAATATCGGAGTCGTCCTTGTTATCTCTCTTGTCATCGCCATCAGTATCGCTTTGATCTTTCTTCGTTTCTTCTCTGGTTTGCGCACATTTGCCGTGTGTTCTCTCATTTTGATATTTTAACATTTTTGTGTAGACTGGTTTCCATATTTTATTTTAACTGCTTTTATAGCGTATACGATCTTTATGAAGGGATTCAACCTTTAGATGAGAAATGAGGAGAGACGAAGGAGTCCAAACTCATATGCACTCCAAGGCGGTTTACGAATCTCCGGTCGTGCTCTACGATTGTCATATATTGTATGATGGTGAAATGCTTCCCCTTCTATTGATTTCAGGCTTGACAAAGGGAACACAAAATATGTGGCACTTTCGTATCATATCACTCGGTCCAAATCATTTTCTCGGCAATCACATTGAGTCTGGAACACAAATACTACTTTCAGAAGGTTATCACAGTATCGGTAGCGCAGTCTTTTGTTCGAATACTACTAGTAATGTTTCACCTAATCACTGTTCATAGCTTATCACAGCATTTGGCCAGCGACCACTGTCTCACCGAAAACGGATTTTTCAGTAATCTGACCAGTACGAGGTGGTACGATGATTTTTCTTTGTACAGACATTTCTGGTGTTCACGTAGCCACACAATGTAATACGCATGCGGAATTCCCACCCGATTCAACACGCGTTTCCAACTCCGATTGATGTGGTTCGTCTGGCTATGTGAACCCCGGAATGGGTTCCTCACTCACTCACCTAGTCGGCGGTGGGGTATATGACTCAACCTGAATTTCGTTCTGAGCCCATATTCGATCGTGTGAAGGAGCGTCACTATTTGGTCGGATTATAGGACAACCCGCTGATCATGTTATTCGTATTCCTGTGTTTTGAGTGTGTGTGTGTGTGTGTGTGTGTGTGTGCGAGAGAGAGAAGAAAGAGTATGTGGGATGTGGGCAAGTCCACAAACACATCAGCTTATATCTCAACGGAAGACAATTACCAATGAATTGTGGTAATTCTCTTCTCCTGGAGTGAGCTAACACAATCCTTTCCCGGAACATACATACGACTTGTGTCCCCTAATCTGACCGTGGAATTTCGTGCATTTGTATCGGATCGCTTGGCTGTTCGTTCGACCGATTGTGTGTGTATTTCTGTGCGCAAGGGCTTCGTATGCTGGTGTCTAGATATTCGACCTGATATTCAGTACTCGGTTGGAGAGAGTCCCAATGGATAGAACAAGGCGCTATCTGTACCTGTTCTCCGATTCCCCATGTTTCGAAAACCCGTAGTGACATTTTACTAACGCTAGTGACTAGTATGTTTGATGTGCTTGCAAGCGAGAGAGCGAGAGAGAGAAAGCGGTTGGAGGATTCTCGGAATATGCAGAAATGAACAAGACATCATGGACTGAGTTAGTGTATTCAGTAGTGTTTTTACAGATATGAACGTACCGTTAAACTGTGTAACTCAATCCCCCCCAACTCCGGTCACACTTTCAAATAAACAATTGTCTTCAGTCCGGTATTGATTCTACTGGTTCATAGTATCAGTAGTTTTTTGCAGTTATCCAAGAACCGCCTATTCCATCAGTATACCGGTTGGTTTCCTTCGCCGGTTACCGCCACCTTGAAAATCCATTCCGCATTCCAAAGCAGCCCCGGGATGATTTCGGAAGCCTTGTGTCACAGTTTAAGAACCATTTATTATAAATGAGTGAATTAGAAGAAGAAACAAAATCCTAACGTTCATTTTATGAGGAGAGGGGGATATTGAAGTCACAAAGGTTTACGAAGAGTTCAAGGAATATTAAATAAAGTCTATCGTACAAAACAGTTGTCCTTATTGGTAACCTCATGAATGCGGCTGTAAATCAAAAATGTGAGTTGAAATAAAATCGATATACGATCACAAAATTCTGCTTCCGGAACACTCGTGTTCTTTTCATTGATTTCTGCCATCAAAACATTGACGAGACCGTTGAAAAATCGACTGATGGATGGGGAAAATGTGTTATCCGTATGCAGTACACGACAGAACTCGACCTTTAATCATAAGCGCAGTAACAACGCAGTTCAACAGTAAGAGAATGAACTCACTGTTCAACTACCGTACAAAAAGCAGATAGTTTAGGAGCACAGACAAGCAAGCAATAGATCAAAAGATCGAATCTATTCACCTCAACTGGGTCCTCATACTACACTACGCGTCGAGTGCTCACGGGTACATCACCAGCAGTAGTCAGAAGGATCGATGCGTATGAAATACTGGTTCGGTCGTCCAAGACATGTATGTGTGTGTGAGTGTGAGTATGGATTAAGAATATATCAGACTCATGAAGCAGGATTACTGTCAGTAAGTGGTTGAAAATGATGAGGACTGAGTGATTAACGTGGTCAGCATTAAATGCTATGCTATTTGTTAACTTTAAACGAAGGCCTCGATTCATCCACCTGCAAATAGCATTCCTTGTAGATGTAGGTGCATCTCTAACGAGATTTTGGTGCTTCCCTGGTGTATGTCGCTGACTGGATGAGCTACGGGTGGTATGTGTGTGTGCGCGCTTGTGTGTGTGAAGAGGAAGTTTGAAGGATGGGTGGTCACATGAAATAATATCAAGTCACGTTCAAAGTATTATACAAATTGATGCTTAACCACTGAGCACTGTTTTGAGAACTTCATTCCTAGCTCTAAAATCAGCAAATGCTGGAATTCGGTCCTCCAGATGTCAATTAAACGTATCCATTTCCTAGTTCACCTCACATAGCACCACTATCTTCTACAAGAATTCTACCATCAAACGAAATTAAGAACCGGCAAATAGTCTAGAAAATGTAAAGAAAACGTTATACCACTTTATACACAATAGAATAATCAACTGCAGAAGCTACAATGTCCAGAGCGTTCACTTAGGATGGCTGAGGATTTAATATTGGGTATGTGCCATGATCATTTAAGAATCATGCTGTTTTCAACCCTTAGTACAAATTATCCAAGTTGAGCCATTTATAGGTCACCACTTGAAACCCGAACGCCCGGAATATATGAGCGGAAAATCATGGGTTCACTGAAATGGTATTGAATTCATAAGAGTTACTGAGCGCCAAATGTTCACATAATCTGTTCACAGATCGGAATCCCGGTGTCCGAGTGGCTAGTATGCTGGAATTCTATCTATGAGGTCCTGGGCTCGATCTCTATAGTTAGGTCGATGGATTGGCATTACTGACAAGACCTATCCCGGTCAAAACAGCCGCTGTACAGTGCTTCCCGGATTTTCAGCTCATGCCTCATTTACACGATGAATTCATCATGTGAAATTTGTTCCAACCAATGTGTAATCACAGAACCACGAAGATGAGTCATACCTCTCATGTTTGTTGCTATGACTACTGGACATACGGGCAAAGTATCCTTCCAATAGCTTATCATGTTTGAATCCGTCCTCAGGTCAAATTAGCTGACCGTTGAGACGTTGAAACGTTCCCTGTCACACACTCCAGTATCTTTTAATTATCTTATTCAAAGCTTAGGGCAAATCGATATCCTTGTTTTTGATGGACAAATATTGGTATCTAACCAACATGTTATGCATACTATTCTGGTGATTTGATACACAACTACTCATTTACGTAGGAAAAAGTTCATCACACACACACACCAAGTGCATAAGGTCGCATCAGTAATATTCATCTTTTCACCATCGGCTGTTTCCCAATTACTTCGTTGCTACGAGACTAAAATGAAAAAAGAACTTCAGGCCAATGCGATTTGCTGTGTTTAGACTGATAACTACTAACTGTTGAATTCATTATCCTATGTGCTGCCAGAGAAGTGTAATCACATGTTCTAAATGAAACATCTTGTGTATCGTGAAGTAGTCCCGTAGACAGTGTAGAAAACAGTATTCGCGAAGAAATTTCTTTTCGATGTATCGCATCAAGCGTTTACATATATAAGGTGATCATAGCACAGATGTCTGATTGGCTGATTAGAGCTCAGTTAATAATGATGTCAGAGGCGAGCAAACAGAGCAAACGAATATGGCAAGGCTGTAGTGATAGTCGTGGGTGGGGGTGAGAGAAGGTCAAATAGACAATGATCGGGAGATGAGATGAGACGATCCATTTGTCCATTTGACCTTCTCTCACCCTCACCCACGGCTATCATTAGCCTTGTCACATTCGTTTGCTCTGTTTGCTCGCCCCTGTCATCATTACTAACTGAGCTCTAATCAGCCAATCAGACATCTGTGCTGTGATCATCTTGTGATATGTACATCAAATAATCCATACCCTAACTGTTGTTCATAATAAAGTATTCTCCCAGAGCCAGCATCGGTCTTCTGGAATCATAACACTAGTATCCGCTCACGTTTCTCATGTTATTACTAGAATGCGAATACAATGCACGATTTCTCTATTTCGGTGACAGTTACTGCTGCTTCCGTTGTAAAACGAAGAAGCCTAAGTAAAAGGAAAAATAATTAAAAATGGCATACGATGGAATTGTTTGTGATGACCGACTAAGAGCACTGGACAGCTGTTTCGTCCTGTTTGGGACTCGTCAACAGTACATAATGTTTTCGTGTCCCTGTCAGGACTCGAACCGCGAACATTGGGGTTGGGATTTCAAACCCTTATCCCTGAGCTACACGATCGACGTTTATTACCTTGTGCGAATGGCTCAATCGATTTGAGAGTAGCAACCTTGATGATAACCATCAGCCGTGTAGCTCAAGGGTAAGGGGTTGAAGTCTCAACCCGAAGGTTCGTGGTTCGAGTCCTGACAGCGAAACCAAACGAGTCTCAATCAGGACGAAACAGCTGTTCTGTGCTATTTGTCGGTTATTGCAAACATTTCCAATGTATAATTGAAATTTATTTGTAAAAATGACTCATAGGCATAACACAGATATTGTACTTTCATGTTATTCACAGCACTGAATAGAAAAGTATATTGAAAACTGAAGTGGATTTCCAAAATCAGAGTCATATAGATCGAGTTTGATCAACACCTGTATTTAATTCCTACCCAACCTACCTGACTAGACAAATGTTAAAGTTTTACCACACTCAAAGTTTCACCAACTCAAATAGTTTTGCCAGAGAATTAGAAAGCATATTAAAATTGTGAAATAGTTCAACAGCTTCAGTGGTGTTCGAACACATGCATAAACACCGCCCAGGCTTTCGTACAGCGTACGTTCTCCCAGTGGGTCTAAGAGGCCACACCGACAGCACTGATCTTTTCACTTTTGAATCACCCCTCCAACTCACAGAGGCATATGAAATCAACCAGGTAAACTGATTTCCAAGACAGATTTTTCTTAGAATTCACCGGAGCTCATCGAACAAAATTTTAAAGCAAGGTCAGTATTTCAAAAGTTTGAGTTCAACTCCCAAAGAGGCTACTGAACATTTTACAATTTCAACATAAGAATTCAATCTGCCAGACATAGAATTGAAGAATGCGGAATATTGCATGTGGAGATCAAGTTCACAATAAATGCTGTTCAACTACAACTATAGATTTACGGGTCTCCTGTTGGAAAATTAAATATATTTCTCCATTGACGGTCAGGTTGCACGTTAAGTTGTAATCGAACGGTTTGTGTATGTGAATCATCTCACAAAATGATTCCTTCGCGCATAAGTGTGACCAGCCTTGGTTACTCTGCGTACGTGTGTGCATGGAATTTCAATGAGTCATTCACCTCTTCTCATTCTCCTAGCCCTCCGCTCTACAAAGACATCTGTCGCCACCGTCGAGCACATGGACCGAATACTAACGTGTCACACAGATTTTCACAATCTTTTGGGGTCATATTTACCTAGCCGTGATCATGCAACAGGTCACTTTGAGGTCGATACGGCTGATAATCCGGGCCAAAAGTTAAGAGTGAGGGATGTGTCTTCTTCTTTTCCAACGAACGGCTCAACACGTTCATCTGTTATATGACCGTACAGTTTGCTTGCATGTTTAATGAGGTAACGCACAGCCACGACAGATTTGCCTAAGCGTCGGTGTAAACCGGTTTTATTGGATGAAGCTTTGTGACTAAAACCAGTGCTCGTTTCTTAGCCCCAGCTAGAGAGAATATCCTTAAAGTGATATTGTGGAATAAGAGGACTAATCGACCAAACAGAGCAAACAAACTGAAGGCACAGTAAGATATTCTTGCTAACATACCAACCGCTCAGTTTGGCCTTTGTCTATGGCTGAATCGACGATCATCGAATTGAGTTCGCTTGTCTGATCGTTATATTTAAATTTCCTCCGTATGCTTCGGATGATCGTACCAACCTGTATCATTCATAAGTATGACGATACGTCTGACTGGGAGAAAATTAATGGGAGAGAGATAAGGGAGGATTGATGTGCATTATTATTAACAGTAGCAATCGACCGTACTACCGGTGACCATTCGGATCGTCGTGTTACAATCATCACGTACAATCAATGGCTTCAGAATAGAACTGTGTTGCAGAGTAGTAGTTTGTGCAAGCATCAATACGTACATCGGTAGTTCCTTTTCAAAAGATGCGTTCCTCGACCCCTTGGGATGAAATAGCGATAGAAGTGTCTTCTACTTGTGCAGACTTATGACAATCACATACATGATTATCTTTTTGTCCGTTAGGATGGAGCCAAGTAGGGTACTGGTGAATTACGACATGCATTAAGGTAGGTGTTAGCCAACGGCAATTGGATCTCACTATGGCATGGGAATAAAAGGTGTGTTTTGATTGGAATGGAGTGAATGATTGGGGTCGATAAGACCCTTTGAAACGAAAGTCACAAGAAGATATACGAAGCGTCTAAGGAAATCCGATTTACATATGCCTTTCCTCTCCTATGAAATCGGTTGATATTCAAGTGACGGTTTTCATTTGACACTGTTTAAGCTGATCAAGTCTCGGGGTCGATGAATATTTCTCTTCAGAACTAATTGTACAAACTGACAATTCCTAAAATTGAAATAGATGAGACCAAGTGCGTTGTCGAAAAGATTTTTCATCTGATGGTGGCTTTATTGATTGGGTGGAAAGACTAACTCAAAATGTGTAAGTTCGACCGTGTGTGCATGCGTGCTTGGTTGCTTTCGTTGTGGATAGATCTGAGTGCTGGCACAGTTGGAATGATGAATTTGCACTTATTCAGATGCATATGAAAATTACATTTAATAAAAATGTTTGAGCAAAACTCTGAAACTGCAAATGCCGGATAGTGTATCTGGGATAAAACTGTTTGCTCTATCATAAAAGGTGAACATAGTTAAACGATATAGGAGATCAACCGGTGATACTAAAGTTTCGAATTGGTAATGTACGAGTCACCATGACACCTTGCTTACTTACTTTACTGCAGCTGGCTCCCGGGAGAGGATAAGCAGGCTTCATGGATATCCTGAATTGCAGCTGCCCACGCTTGGTGACTGGCGACAGATTGAGTGCAGATTGTTACCCAACTTGACTTCCATTGGCGAATGCTGTAGGTAACGTAGAAACTCGGGTTATATGCATTCCTGCCTACAGTGTCTAAACAGGTTTTCAGCTGTCCAACACGTCGACGGCACCAGTTTGGGCAGGGATACGGCACTAAGGGTCTTGGGTCAGGGCGCTGTCAGGTTTATGACTTATGTGACCAAACCACTGTGGTCGCAGCCGCCATATTATCATCTGTAGACGTATGAGACCAAACACTTGGTTTATGACTACTTCATTTGAGAGCTGATCCATCCACCAGAATCCCGGAGTGTTTCTTAGGTCACAGTAATCGAAGACTTCTAATCTTCGTCAGTCTTCGACTCTAAGTTGTCAGGTTTCACAGCAGTACAGCAAGACAGGACAGAATACTGCAGAAAAAACTAGTCCTTTTATCTCCTTAGGCTTATTTCATCTCCGCGCTCTATCTGAGTAGCACTAAGAGTTGCCATTCCCACCTTCCAATATTGTTCCCTGCGTTTTGTAATTTCGATGAATGAAGCACTGCTATCAAACTTGGGGACTCCCCAAGCACCACAACTGCCCAGAGTTGGTATTTATGCGGATAGATGGCACTGCTCGAAACTACTCCGGCGATGTACCGTCATGGAGGCTGCTTGTAAAACCTACTCAATACCTTCTAAAGGCAGAGGTGGTTAAAATGGGATGAAATGAAAAGCTTTCGTACTACAATCAGGTTAAAATTTCATGGCTCTCCTAGGGGGGGGGGGGGGGGGNTAAGATACACCGAGTTCAAACTACTAATATTAATGCGTTGGAACCGTCGTCAGAACCATCAACTCGATTGAATGTTCGGGTAACATGGTGATCATGAAGCGCTGCTTCAAGGGCGCATTGTGCAATCGATGAAACAACAGTCCCGATGCAGTGCAGATATCAAGAGTCAACTGATTGCCTTCCTGTTTATACTATTTAGGATAGGGTCCCTCTGGTTTCGACTGGTGCACCCGACCTCCCCATCAAAGCCATAAAAATGAGAGTGAACATCCGAGCCTTGCACTATGTGATAATTACTCTCACAGACAATGCACTCACATCGTACACATTGTTTTCTCAACATACCTCCATTGCCTCTTCTCTGGCATCCCTCTTTACCAGGAAAATTTTGTTGACTCTAATGAGAAGCTTCAACTGAATGGCTACTAGCACATCAGAACCTCTATTGAACCGTCAGAACTGAAAGACCTTCAATTTCCGTCTACTATCTTGTTTTTATTTGGCTTCATTCAACATGTCGCGATCGTCTACTCTAGTAAATGGTCTACTTCCATAGACTAAGCTGGTTGGAACATGTGTTGCGCATGTCACCAACTAGGTTGCCCCAGTGTGTGAAGTTTTCGAACCTAGACATCAGTGCGTGTTGCATCAAAAAGAGTAGTAGTCAAGACCACAACTTGATTTTCAAGGTCAACGTGCCCCACCGCCACTTGCATGGATGTTCATTTGTACATTTATGTGGAACCTGAGATATCTAGAGGGTGTCCATGTCAAGGTTGGCTCCATTACCGAGGCGCTGAACTGAATTCCACTCGATCGTGCACCGTGCGCAAATAGACTTGAAGATGAAATGATTGCCTGAATAACATACTCCATCTCTTTGTCGTCTTTAAATACACCGCGAACAGACTACAGCCCACCGCTGCTTACCAGTTCTGTTACTATTCGGAGCTGCAGAACTGTCCACCCAAGGCAAACCTCCGTTCCCTCTGGGTATATGAATGATCGCCTGGACCGGATGATCTTGGAAGAGGTGCACTTAAGTGGAGTCTTTATTCTCAATGCCTGTCGTTTATATAACACAGATTGTTAAGTTCTGTGATAAGGTCATCGTTTTATTGTCGCTGGCCTGAACACAGGAAGTTCTATTTAGCAGTATGCCATTGAGAATCCCTCGCTTATTCAAATCTAAAATGTTCCTAGATTGACCAATTCTAAATGCACTAAAAAGCATTGTGCCGTATTCTCAATGATCGGTTGTACTGGCCAAAAGTTTGTGCAAACGGAACACGCATTAGTTGGTTTACCATGTTCCCCCTCGGTGGGCACTCAAAAGTAACCCATAACCGTTTGTTTTGCATTGGTCTCCACTTAGTTTTCCTTTCTTCCACAAGTTTATGCATTAGATAAGTTTTCTCATCTATTCGTTTCATGGCAAACATGTCAGTAAAATCACTCTGTCGATCTTTGGCCGAATTAAAACCAAGTACTGACCACGTGCATTAGTTCGAAACCCCGTATCCCCGTAGCAAATGGAATTCGTCAAGGACATATTCATACACACACACTTTAGGAATGAGCGTCTCAGATCATGGATCATACTTACACCAATATACCATGTTTTCTATACTCTACACTGTGTCCCCAAAATTGATGATAAAATCTGCATCATACGATACGATACGATCTATCATCTGAAACCTTTCTGAGGTGATTCGGATTAAAAACGAAGCGGAGGGGGGAGGGGTATGGCTAACGATCCTAAAACCATTAATAAAAGCTGTCACATGATGATAAAACCCGTTAGGATATCCCAGGAAACTGTTCAATCATAAGAGGTAAGGGGTTCATCCTTTGGGTTTTATTCAAACCGGAGAGGACACGTGGACACGTATATGGATGGTTGGTAAGACGGTTGGAAGGATCAGGTGAGTTCATTCTTTTTTCCCCGCAAACATGCATACTATTGTTTTCGGCATCATGGATAATGAGGTTTTTTGTTCCATCTGATTTCCAGAGCAGACGCTGTCTGAATGCGAAAACCACCACCGTGCTCTACACATTTATATCTGTCAGGTGAGTTCCAAGTGGCGTCCACTGCCAATCCCACAGATCATTTATCATTCCTCCCACCCCCCAACTGCCCAATCTGCTCTCCGTCCTGGATGTGTGTGTGTGTGTGTTGTGCATTTGTACAACCAGGGACGGCCGGATTTCATATAACTGTCACTGTGCCCATACAGCTTCATAGAATTGTCATCGCACCGTCTAATCCGTATATCAACTCATTCTGCTGTCGGATGCGCTTATCACCTCATACTTTTCCGGGTTGTGCATTACCGTTCTCTTCACTCCTTTCATTTCAGTCTGATTTTCATCCCGGCTTGATCTCACCCATGATCATCTGTGGACATACCAGCCATCATATAGATAAAGTCTGTTCTAATGAACCAATAAAAAACCATCCTTTTGTCATGTGATCGGGTTTTCGCCTCCTCTCTCTAGTTATTCTCATTCACGTCAATCCGTTTGAACTTTCTGGTATGCTCTAACTGTTTGACCCATTTGTGAAGGTCAATCCACCCAGAATCATTTCATAACGAAGCAGAAGCTACTCGACTGACAGAGAAAACAGATTGACAATTCATGTCTTCGTTCGATTCGGGTCGACTGGGTTCTCTGCATCCCAACTAAGCGCACAACAGAACACACCACAAATGTCATATCTTTGGATAGAAAAAGGAGAGAGTTTGAACGCGAGCAATAGGTAGTTTTTGAAAACAGCGCTGGTAGACTGAGTCACCCAATCCCAGTTCGGGTTTCGTGTCACCTGCGCGGGATGATCTGTCCACCAAATTCCCTGTGTGTGTATGTACTAATAGTGCATACGGAGACCAAATGACTGACACTTGAAAAAATAGGAAAAATGCACATTGTTTTATCACAGAGATATACATCTGAAATATTGTAACGTTTATGTTTCATAAAAATTTTGTTGCCATCGAAATGACGCCTACTGTGGAAAAGCATCTTTATTTTGAAAATGATATATAAACCGAATGTTCTTTCTGCTGACAGAGCTTTAGTGCACATTTTGTCGGTTGATGACGAGTGTCAAGAATCTTGAAGTTTTATGTTTCATGCACAAGTCTAAATGGTGCTTTGCGGTAAATTTGGTACAAGATCATTGATAGACAGCAAACAACTCCAGATGGTGCCGTCTTATGAACGCCATTGTTGTCACGAGTGCTTGATAGACAGACAGTGTACGGCTTCAGTGTGCACTCCTCTCATTAAATTTATTCTAAATTCGCAAAGCTCTAGTTGGTGCGGGAGACAGCCTATCTCTAACCTATCGGTGCCCCCAAAAGAAACATAAATATCAACCATTAACCGATTCAAAAGAAAAGATGCAAACTTTAAACGGTTCAAGGTTGATCGAACAACCCCCGTGTGAGTCCGATCTGGACCGAATACAGACAGTCTCAGCTTTTATAGTGATCACAGTGAACAAAACCCGATAAGTTTGATAAAGAGAGTGGAATTTGGATCTGCGAAGTTGTATTGGACTAAAGCTCAGTCCTCACTTTTAAATCTTTTCGTTTGTTTTATCAAACGCCATCACTTTTGCTTATAATCTGACAAATCGCAACGAGCAACTGAGGACACTGTCCAAGAAAACAAAAAAATCAAAACATTCTACCAGCTAGTAAGTAGCCGTGGATAACATGACTATCTCATCCAATTTTCCAAGTGCTGTTTGCTCGTCCACAGGGAACCGCGGCGATGCCAGGAGCTTAGAACATCAAAAGGAAGATAAGCAGGTGGGTGCAATACTACTCTAGGAACGTAGGCTACGTCCTAACAAGGGAGAGAACCCTAATCAAAATTATCAAATTTGATAGTCTCCGATAGGAATAACATGCGAAATCTCCTGAACAGACTTTGAAGATTGATAGCTTTCGTAATGTTGACCAACCTCAGCTGATAAGCAGTCATTTATTCGTCATTTGAGGTGATACCATAATCATAGATCTTATTAGTGGTTATATCAACTCTTGTGTTAACTTTGTCAATACGCTTATAGATGACCCTCTTCATCCACTGTAACTTAACTTCATATTGTTCCCATCCGTCCAACACTGCTTCTTTCCGCATCTACCCTCTCATATTAACATTTCTAAGAAGTCTCATGTATACCACCTCATTCTACTCCCAACCAACAAACACCAGGTATTTTTACTGAATTTTGTTATAATTTGTACGTATCAACCAACTTTTAGCTACTTATTCACATGACAACGTTTCTGAATTTGTTGGTTTTATTCGGTGTGAAGGCAGTTTTACTAGAAATAAACGCACTTGAGCTTGCGCAAATATACAAATACAAACTGATAATAATGTAAACAATCATTTACGTTTCAGTTTATCAGTTCGAATAATTATAGTATTTTCGATTATTGTTAGCCCCATTTCCCCTGTGGCTGTCATCACACCATTGGAGTACGTTGACTGTGGCTTCCAGACGGGTGCCGTAACTCGCAAACAACGAAGTTATTATTGTTTAAACCGGAAGACATGTGGTTGTGACAGACGTGTACTGAAGTACCTTGGCACAGGGCATGTATCGGTACGTGCTGATGAACATTTTGCGTCAAAGCACAGGGACCGCATGGACCATAGAGCGCGAAAACGTGCAAACGGATCGAAAGCAATAGGTGAAAATCGTCGCGTGGAAGTGTGTAAAACAAAGACCACAATGCATAGGCAATTTGATAAAAATATGGCCGGAATAAACCAGTGGCTCACATTGAAACAGGACGTAATTTAGCGCACAAGCTGGTTTTTGATGACTCCAACTGGATAAATATATCACAGCTTCAGGAAAAAAACAAATGAATAGTCAAATGAAGATGATTTTGTTTTCTGTCTAGGTTCCACCATCCGAATTTGTTTGATCTTGCTATCGGATCTTTTTACACTTGGTCCGCGGTACTCATTTAATTTAGAGCTGGGAGGTGGTAGAAGGTGGAGGACCATGAGGGACTTAGTGCTTTTCACAAATTAATTTTGGGCGCACAAAGGGAGATTATATAGACAAATTCCAACTGCCTCCGCCGCGGCTAGGATGCAAATTCTAATCGGCTTAGATCGACGACCCCGAACACGGTAGAGAGACTAAAATGCCTCATTCACACTCACTGTGCGATCGGATTCGACGAGGTGTGAAACAATGATACTTGTGATAGTTTTAATTACATCACTGTTCACTCGGGCCGGAAGATGATCTCAAACGCTTGTTAGGGAGGCACCTATGTGTTGTACACGTTACCAAGTACAGAAAAAATGAGATTACAGAGGCAGAAATCGACCGCAGGGTTGCAAACACAATATTTCTATTACCGTGCATTTACGGGGTCTGAAAATTTTGATTCAACATAACAACAGACTTTGATATAGGTAGTCTATAGTTGTAACAAATTATGTACGCAACTGCCGGTCGTTCTGTATTGCTGCAAGTGAGTTTATTTGTGTCCTCATCTCCTTCATAAGTGTGGTTTATCTTGTATATGGTCCCACAACGGACTAGGTGTTCGACTTGATGGCATCTTTGTAAATAACTCCGATTTCTTACTGTGAGGAAAAAAATGGGCCTCAGACCATGGAGCTATTCTTTTAGACCCTCCGCCCAGTTTATGCAAAACATTGCCATCGATTATCATGCCTTGCCACCTGAACCAAACAGAAAACTGGTTTCCCAGATAACCCGACAAGAATGAATGACATCGGGTCTTTCATTGATTTTGCTGTTTTGCCAGCACTGACAGCTCATCAAGTTGTACGAATCTTACATGTTATCTTAGTTATTTTATTAAACATAATGCGAGTTACACTAAAAGGGTAAACATCCGTAGTCCAAGAACGTTCTGTAAAAAGGAGGGTAGAGGGAACAGTCGCGTAAAAGACAGTTTATTGATTCTACTTTTTAAAAGAGTTTAAGTTTGTCATTTGAGAAGAAGACAGAAAGTAGGAGAATGTTCCACAACTTGGCAGTTCGATGAGAGAGAAAAAGAAGATTGGAGCCGATAAGTATGACATCTGGCAATTAAAATCTGATAACACTGACTAGATGCCCGAGTAGGGGACGCAAGAGCAAAAGTTATACAAAGAGGCACTGCCGAAGCGAGCTCCACAGGACCAAACCAAAGCAGTAATGATAGAGAAGGAACTGTGAAGCTACTGTCCTGTCGGGTCTTTGAATTTCGGTTGCGCCTTTCCAAATGGAACAAATATTTACGATTTTGCAGTGGATACTCTCGGCTGTGCACGTTAACATCAATTCATCAATTTTTAAGGTCAGTGGCTGTCCCACAGCTCTTCCATCAGGAAATCTCTTTGTTTTTCGTGTTTGACGTTCGAATTTCGGCTTTTGCTCATTCCGTGAAGAATCGTTACAAACGGCTAAGAAAAAGTAGTCAAGGTCACTATAATAGGCATCACACTGGCTGGCAGGTTGCACTAAAACGAAGTTCAATCAACAGAATTACGATTCTGACTAATTTTCCAAAAAACATTAGCTAGCTCGTGGGAAAAATCAATAATGTCCAGAATCTGGTGCATCAGAAGCAGTGTAAAAGTTTGAAAGTTACTTTATTCCAGTAGAGTTGGTTATACCCAGACATTCAGGCCACTGTCGCTGGAGTGGACGATTTCAATGTTTTCAGAAGTGGCTTGATTGTGAAGTTCCATAACAGAGGTAGCGGAACGATCCTTCGTTAACCGAGGTTGGTGTAACAACACTCAGTAAG
>UZAN01040908.1:20101-32431 GCA_900618425.1 Echinostoma caproni | reverse complement strand
CCATAACAGAGGTAGCGGAACGATCCTTCGTTAACCGAGGTTGGTGTAACAACACTCAGTAAGTGTTTAACTTCTCAATCGGCAAAATTAATTGCACGTTTGTTCACTGCAAGTCCCGTTTCCTCGTCAGATTTCACTTTTTTACTTTATGAATTTATATATATATATATTACCACCGGAGGCTTTAATCACCTTCCTAATTACTCTAGGTTTAGTGAACCTTATAAATTTCCCCACTTGAGACAATGCTTATCTTGATGGTATATCTGTAAATATACCTAATTTATTTCATTTTCTTAACCGAGCTCCAATTAACACTTCTGAACAGTGTACCATTCTTCTTCTGTAAAACTAACCTGCATACCCGACCCTCCTCGCATACTCTAAGTAAAAGAAACTGTTCCCCTGAGAACTTGTCTAGTCTCCAGGACTTTATTTCTTCTACTGACTTTTCTGTTTCCCAATAATCATCTCACTTTATCCTCCTAATTTCTAACTGATTAAATCAAATTCTGTTGTGATCAATGTTGTCCCGCTGAAACTATTTACATTCGAACTGATAGGTTTATCTCTCCCCTCCTTAAGCTATTACTTCGTACTAAAGAGACGGAAGGTGTGATAGTGTAAAAGAACTGTCTTTTCTGATTCGAGCTGAAGTAAGACGCTTAAACAGAATGTACGTTGATACTGTTTTGGATAATAAAAGTTGTCGTGATATGTGGATGATCCCGTGGAAACTCTGTGGCTCACGCATCAACTCTTGTCTCAACGTTGATGCAATAAATCCTGTTTCTCCGGACGAGGTTCTCCAAGTCCTGAGGGGACTCAAGACCAACGAAGCTCATGGTCCCGATCGATCAGTACCTCATTAGTTAGAAGCGTGCTCCGATCAGCTTGCAGTAATAAATGCTGAATTGTTCAGTACATAATTGTCGTCCGGAAAGAACCCCGATTGTTGGAAGTCAGCTCGGATCAGACCAATCACAAAGACGTGATCGTCAGAGTACCATCCAGTTGTCTGCAAAATCCATGTTACTGAGAGCTTTTGAAAGTGTTTAGCAGCATCGCACGATACCCCTATGGAACTCCCATAATCCTTTACAGTTTGCCTATAAATCCCATCTGCCCACATTAGACACCATTGTCTATATTGTTCATTCTATTGTATCAGTCTTAGACAAAGATGCAGGTACCGCTCGTTCGAATTTTCTTGATTATGCAAACACCTTTGTTTCGCTCGACCGAAAAGTACTTATTGAACTTATTCCTCAATTTGGTCTGCCACCTGAGGTCTTGAGTGTTCTGATCGACTACTTCTCCCGTAGGACCCAGTTTACTCCATTAGATGGTATACAGTTGTCTTCCATTTATGTTAATGCTGGTGTTTTTTCATGATGCTATTTTGTCCTCTTTCTTTTTTCTTAAGTACGTACAGAATCTCCCCATTCTCAGTAAATTTACTGCTTGCACGTATAATGTTAAATAATACAACCCAGACCATCAAGATTGCCTGGTTCCTCTGAAAAATCGAATGGGCTGATCCAAGTATCATACTCTAAAATGTCTTTTCACTTTTTTATTTATTGAACAAACAAATTTACAGACAACATTCAGGAAAGGGGGGTCGCGGCCGTTCAAAAGCTGCCTAGAAAGACGGGTGTCGGTGGAGCGGTACGAACCCGAGACTCTTTGGTCACAAGTTGGTGNAGTTGGTGACCTAACCAATTGGCCACCACCGCCCTCGACGTGATTGTAATGAGTTGTCCTACCGCTGGTCCAGACAGTTTTCGGCCTCTCAAAGACAGCCTTAATGAACTTCATGATTGGTCTGTGCCCCGATCGATTGTAATTGATATAGATGAGTGCACTGATGTTATATCTAATTTTGAAACTGGCGTCCGTTATCCTTCATTAGTAATTAATCTCCCCGGTCTTATAGTCAACAATCAAAGCATCCTCAAATCTGTATCCGTTAAAGACCTTGGTGTCACTCAAACCCATAACCTGTTTTGGTCTTTTCATGTCATCAGCGTTTTCACAAAGTTCGAAAACGTTATATGCATACAGACCCAGGAAACTGGCTGTACCACCCAATCGTATTCTTAAATTCGTGGTTATTTGCATCCTTTTACAATGGTTACACTGCTCTCCAAAATTTATCCCTGATCTAAAAAAAGTTTTCACTTTGGTTTCTTGGTCCCTCAAACTTTGGCTCCGTTAAACTTGAGTTGATAGAGTTGTTTTACTTGAGTTTTCCATTTCCAAGCACTTTGATATTTCTGTTACCTTTATTGACAAGATACCCCGTGATCAATGGCACTGTCTGTATCGAGAAATCGTGAAAACTGAACTCCTCCCTTATATTAACTCCTTGCTGCGCGTACTTCCTCATATAGAAACAGTGTAATTCCATACCTTGCTCGATTCTTGGTCAGTCGTAAAACTGTTGTCACCCACCTCAGGGAAGGAGTCTTGCATTTATTTTACCTCATTACTACAGTATCGAATATCTTCCATTATCTTTTTAGCTGGTTGCAGTTTATTTTATATATTCACTTTAAAATTTCGTAAATTTATCAAATTTCATCCTTTGAGTGCATAAAGCGTTTCTAGACTTGATGTGACTTGCTAGGATAGGCTAGTGCATGCACAATCGGGGTTAGGGAAGAATTATCAATTAGCCGGATAACTTATTTTTGAATCGGATCAAGTAGGGAAAAACAGAAAGAGATGAAGCCCTACCTGAAACGTGGCTGCAGTAAACAATAGCAGTAGGTGGAGGATTTCATCTTTGAGCTTGCAGTGCAAGATGAGCCGGTGTGAAGAAGCGTCTGGCGCGGAATACAAAATCAACTTTGCGCGCAGCACGGGAAACAACTTTGGCTATGAAAGGGGATCAACATGAATGAGAATTTATAGGCAATCCAAGAGGGGAAACGAAGTGGGTGGAATGCAGTTGGATGGAATCAAAATACAAGTGGGGGGATGAGAGGTGTTTTAGAGAGATAAAAAGAAGAGAGGTTTTAGAAGCATCAAATGAGACAGGATTGTCGTTGCCCCAGTAGATGTGTGCAACAACGGAGTCCTGTAACTCATTAACTGCACTACGTTCACGGTCAATGTTGGTTTGGGCATGTCGAGTAGTGCGGTCGAAGAGGAGCAGTGGAGGATGGCGACATCGTCATGCGACGAGAGCCGGAGGGAACCTGAACGTTGGCAGTTACGCCAGCAGACCTTTGTGCTAAAATCGATCGAAGGCCTAAGTAAAACCAAGTGACTTTCTCAGATCAGGATTGTGAGTCAAGATCCAGCAGGTCACCAATGGAACGATGCCGTCGGGAGCCATACCGGGGGTGGCTCAGTTGTCTTTCACGTTCGAGGAACGCAAACAATTGATCGGAGATGACGGTTTAAAATACTTTCAAAAGAACAGATGTGAGGGTAATGGGTCGATAATTGTTGGGGTCAGAAAGGTTGCCGCGTTTGGGAATGGAAAAAATCACGGCGTGCTACTGGAAAAGTAAAGATTTGGCATTCTTTAGACGGTGACTGATTGGTAGATAAAGCTGCAGATACCAGCCTTGGGTAGAAAGAGGTCGATGGTTTAGCTGTGGGCATGAAGGTGGGTGAGGGGAACATTGGTGTTCTGATCAAAAAAGGCGAGAGGAGAAGAGGAATGCTGAGACAATCGGTGTACCGAATCAGTATTGCGGTTCAGTTTCCGAATAATAATGAGAATGACGAGTGGGTGTTTACCTTGCGAGTGAGTAGAACGAGCGAGTGAAAGGATGCGTCATTTCCTAATCTCATGTATATGTTGTGAGAAGAAAGCCAGCGACGGGATGGCGGACCTCAAACTGCTTTGATGGGTCAGACCTGGTAGTGTTGTTGGTGGCTGAAACATCATACATTCGAACGGACAAATCCTCTTCGCCTCGACCAAAAACGGCTTTTTAGTGATAAAAAGCGGTGTATAGTGTTTATAGGCCTATTTTTGTGCTACAACTATCAGTTCCAATCAAGGGGCAGAGAAAGCATCGGAAAGGAATGAATGTTGAAACTATCCTTGGAAGTAAGAAATTTCGTGATGCCTGATCAGCATTGAAGTCACTCTGTGGCACACTCAAGAAGTATTTTACGAAAGAAGATGAACAAGAGTTGCCACTCTGGTATCTGTTCCCTACTCAACTCCATACTTCTCCCGTTTCCATACACCGAAGCAAACCCCACCTCTTGGGTCTTCAAAGTACCGAACGATTTCTTATGAATCAATACAACTGAAAGTCTGTAGGAGAGTATTTTTGAATCCATCAGCTCATAATCCCAAATAGTCTCTGAGGTACTTACATATATTCCTTTCCTAATCTTAATACGGTTGCCCATGTTGTTCTTTCCAGTTCATCCTGGTTTGATAAACGGTCCGCTGGCGTGTGTATCATGTTCGTCGATGTAACTATCGCTTTTGGATCGCTTGACCATATTGGCATTTTCATTCAACGCCTTTCCAATTGTGGTCTGGAACTTAATGTGCTGAATGTCCTTATCAATTATTTCTCATCTTTTGTAGCAATAACAATACCTCCACTCTGGAAGTCAATTTGGGATTTTTTTTACGATCCACTCGGTCCCCATTCTTTTTCTCCTTTGTGCAAAATTAACTTAACCCAACCTTCCCAACGTTGTTGCATGCAAACACGTTGATCACGTGGTTCTGGGTGTCTGTCGGTTGGCCTTGACAGTCCTTACCATCTCCAACGATGCCTGAATCAAACTATTAGTTGCTTTACACCCCGATCTTTGACGCCTTACGTGCATAAGTAAGTCGATTTTTCTTTTACCGTTATTATTAGACCAGTTTTAGTAACTTGCCATAATCTGACCTTAATAATAGCATCTTTTAAATAGTTCGATCAAACCGAGTCCTATTCCTATTCCTTTTTCAATCATATTGAATACAAGAACATTACGTTGCCAGAGCTGTCTTTATACGCTTTCGAACGTAGACAGCTTGCTGTCCTCATCAAAATGATCAGTAAATTTGCAATGACATTCAGCGTCCTTCCATAGCGATTGTTCTGTTATCAATTATATTTCCCAGACCCGAAATAGAAAAGGCCTTTTCCTCATTTGAAGATCTATTAAACTTGTTTCCTCTTAGAGTGATTTTTCCAACAAGTTCGTAGTTGCTTTCATTGTGTGGATGCAGTTTGATGCAAGTGATCAAAAAGCAAACCACATCCACGCGATGAAATTGACCAAGAATTTATTGGAAATTCTAATAGATTCGTAGACTTTGCCGGTTAGGGCACGTATTGCGTATGCCCAGCTGTCGTGTGCCGCACAGCGCTGGAGGGAACCACGTGGAGGTAGATGGAGTGGAGACAAAGTGTGAAGAAATGTATAGAGTCATTAGGTGGAGTAGGTGTCTCGCGCCTTCCAGTTTGGGGTCCGAAAGACTCCACAACCGGTTGCTTGGATACATTGAAGGATATGGCAGCGAACAGACAGCAGTGACGTTCTTGTTGTCGTTTCTTATCGGACCGGAGGGCTTGAAACCGTACGCATGCAGAGATCGATTGTACACTCTGCGTGTTGACCATAGTAGTTCACCTTCTTCACCCTCCCTCAAAATAGATTCACTCCCTGACCACCCTAAATTTTACCACTAACCTTGTATGCATTGTGAGTTTGGCAGCGATCACTGAAGTTCGCCTCACTGTATTCCGCTGTAGGATGATGATGATGATGATGATGGTGATGATGATGATGATGCTGATGCTGATGATGATGATGATGATGATGATGATAATGCAAGTGATGGATTCACCGACAATAAATAACATGCTATGCGTCCCCTTTGGAAAATAAATGTATGCTCCATCTGTGTAATAGCTCCAAATTTAGGCTTCCCTTAAAATGCACCAGCATTAGCTGAAGGCGAATTAACCCACCCTTATGTGAGTAAATAAGGCATTGGTCCATTTGAGCTGTTGAAGCACTGATTCCGTTATTAAGAAAGCATTACGACGAACAGAGATTGTTTTGGACAACGCCTTCATACGTGACTTATTCAGAAACGTATTTAGCCAGTTTGGGTAAACACAGGATGCAATTTGCTATTCATGATTTCCTTCCGCCCTTGTGTTTTCGGTTTCGTTTATCCAAAATCGGCTAGAGAAGGTATGCGCTTCAAATTTGTGATGCAAAGTCCATAAACAAACTGAACATTAGTGTTCTGTCCTAATAGATTATTGTTTTGTTACCAATCCAAAAGATCAATGCGGGATAGAGAAGAGTCGTTTATTGGGAGAAAGATATAGACAGGAGGTAAGTCACATTACACAACAACCGGTTTGTGAGTTCATGAATTATTCTTGATCGGTGGTTGGACCGTTGAACAGTCCGTTCGCATAGCCCGCGATTACAGTATTAAATCCCTTAATGCACTGCAAGATGTCACGTTCATTTTATTACTTTACAAAAGTATCAGCCACATATTTGTGCGTGCACCAAACAGGCTACTCACAAATATTAGTAGTAATTCACTATGCTAGTTAGTCCAATATCGAAATGGCTGTTGACGTCCTGACATTACTACTTTCATTGATGGCACCGAATGCAGTGTGATTATTTATTATCTTTACAGTCATTCGTTAATCGGCACATTTTGACTCTAGCGCTATGACGAATAGCGTCAAATTGATGCAGTGGATATGTATCGATACCCATTCTGTCCGACGGGTTCACCTCTTCAGTAGCTTATCATTGATGCACGTATGATGATACTCAATCAATAAACTAAAGAGATAAATTGTTTTGAATTCAGATATATTCCTAACATATTCTTTAGGCACGGTTCTGTTATGAAAGATAGATAACTTGAAACGAACAAAATTAATTTAATTTCTAGGGATAGACTTTGAATATTCCCATCGTGACCCAAATCTGGTATGTGCCACCATTCGGTCTCCGCCTCTTAAATCCCAAATATTAACTTTTCCAATAGAGAAATTTCATCTGACCTGCTTGCAGCTCCTACGTTCTTTTTTCATCCATTACGTTTGTGTTCTATATCGTTCCCTCTTTAATATATTTTTTTATTTTCAAACTTTGAACGCTTGTTTGTAACCTACCCTAACTTCCATGTTACCATCTTTGGGGTTTCTATGTTCATACTCAGGACTCGCTGACACATTCATCTGTTACTTCTTTCTTGAGATACGAAGCTGAACGTTTCCCTTTAGTCAACAATCTGATTTATTTATTTAACCTCCTTTGATTTAGCTGGCGTCTGTGCCCACACCCTCAATATAATTCTCACTCCGGCTTCTTCGATTTTCCCAAGTATTGGTACAACCTTTTCTCTTGGGTTATAGGATCATTGTATCATTTCTTTCACTGAGACGTTTACTAGCCGCGATCCGCGTGATTGCACCCACTCTCTTTCGTTTGTTTTCCAATGGTCTCCTTTATAAAACTGCCAACCCAATCCTTTCTTTTACCGAGGACGCCACCCTCCACCACTCCCTCTCCGATCACACTATCCGCCATACCCAAGCCAACATCGACCGTGACCGTAGAACAATTGATGTGTCAATAGAATCCAATGTGAAACACATCTCCTGGGGGCAAGGAGATTAATTTTCCATTCAATGCCTTTAAAATCTCTCTTCTTTCCAATTCTTTTAAACACCATTCCCACTATTCCCACTTATTTTTCCATTGCACCTGACTGTATTCCATATATTCTGTTTCCCTTTCTAGATTGGCTATAAATTATTCTACATTCTGGTCCAGTTTTATAGATCAACTTAATTATTGTACTGGCGCAAGGTTAGTATATTATTCCACGCCACACGAGTTTTCACCACAGATCATCTATTGTTACTGTACAGAGCTCCAATCCATCATTTTGCTTAATAATGCAATCACGTGTGGAAGGGGGATTGGTCCTCTTCTCTTGATCTGAATCAAGGAAAGGATATCCGGCTGATTGATCATCCAATCTGCAGTCACTAACCAATCGTCCAGCAGTTGCTCAGTTGTCCCTGATCTAGCGCCAGTTATTTCGATTTTGTTTTCCACAGTAATCCTCGGTAGTTCATTTCCCTCTCACTTTTCCCGCCCACCTGGCAAACAGGAATCTATACCTTTTGCAAGTCAAGTTGTCCCAATATCATATCAAGATGTCCTCGAATTACTTCAAGATATCCGGGAATCATTTCAAGTTTGCTGGCCATTATTTCAAGATATCTGGCGATTATTTCAAACGGTCCCAGTATGAATTAAGATGTCCTTGGATTATTTCAAACTTACAGTTTAACAATGTGTGATATTCATCACCTGATACTGTGCCTCCATCGTTTCCCCAGGATTGACTGCAAGAACTCTGAAATACTGTGTTGTGGTTCCTCTTTGATAACCATAAGGTGTTCTAATCTCCTAATACTTACTAACTTATCAAACATTTTCACAATTTATGATTGGTGGTGGCTTCGGTAATCACCATTCTAGGAACGACCACGATGGTGTTCCCATCCTGAATCTGAATCCAGAAATGCGACAATGACAATGCGATTGTTCGAAGAAATTTTGCACTTACTACTTGTGAATGTCATACGTTAACCATAATTCACCCGGTTTACTTCGTGTGGAAGAAGTGTTTGAGTAAGACTATATGATTTCAGCGATACAGCTTATAGAATTCAGATCCCATACTCAGAAAACTGCATTTTGGAACCATCCCAACTTGTATTTTCCTATAAAATTTCGTAACTCTCATGAAAACTATGGCATCTTTACACAGCCCTCAGTACGTTATTTATATTGCAGTTGATTTGATAGAGATATGTCATTTCGTTTCCAAAATATGGTCAAAATGATCATTTCGACTGTTCAGTGCTTGAAGGTGCTTCTGTGGTGGTGTCACAGAGATGGATTATGACCTGAAAGTGTCGAACAAACTGAATGTGAATCTGGTCAATACTGATGTGTCTATCGATCGAGCATGATCTATTGGTGTCCCAGTGCAGCCGCTTGAGGTGTAGCTTATGAATTCTATTGGAGCATCGTGCGATAGCGGTAAGCAATGGCTCATGTATTGATCGCGCATGATTCACCGGGATCAGCGGAGGGGGATGAACACACAGGGGCAAGATAAACAACCGATATGTTTACTATGGGAATTAAGGCATGTGACCGAAGCGCGTCTCACAATCGTCCCTCGCACTTCAACGGAAGGTAGATAAATCGGTGTTGCATGGTAGTCATTCAGACATCGCTTGGAGGCTTGTCAGCACCGATGAGGTCAACGAGACAGCTTGAAATAATCCGAGGATATCTTGATATGATATTGTGACAACTTGACTTGCAAAAGTTATAATTATACTTATTAGATTTCATTTCGTGGGCGGTGTATTTCTGTGTTCCAATCTTCATTTTCCCTCGAACTGCCAAGATGTGGAACACCATCTCGCTTACTGTCATTCATCCAAGTTACAACCTCTCGTGCCTTAAACGCAAATCGATAAACTGTATCGCACACGAATGTCCTCCTACTCTCCATTTTATGATGATTTCCCGTTTTAGCGTGATTTACATTGTGTTCGATGAATAAGGAGGGGTTTACAATGGTCATGTTAGTATAATAGCCTGATGTAATTAATACTATTGGCTTATTGTTCTGTCGTGATCTGCTGTTTGGAAGTGAAGCAGCAGAGTATTTTATTGTGTGGTTGTTGTGTAGTTTGGACGCGGAGCGGTCGATCGAAACAGTGAGCTGTCTCATTTCCGGTCTGCACTCCCGTGGCAGGCCACAGGTCACTGCCGCGGTCAGCGTAAGCGAATTTACTAAAACAATATCCTTCGAGAACAAAATAATGAGTTGAACAGGCCAATGGCTACCGCGTCGGCTACAGCGAGGTGCCTTTGACGAACAGCTTTTGACGGGTTTCCGGTACATTATAGATCATCTTGAATGCTTCCCGTTTGCTTGATGGTTTGTACTTACAAGGTTGAACCGTTGAACCGTTAAACTTTTAATTGTTTTTTTCCCGTTCTCGACCAGGTTGACGTGTGCTCCTGGGTAATTGGCTGATTGTTCTTCCTACATATCCTGTCTAACATGATAAAAGGTGAGGAGAGGATAGACAGTGTATATTTAAGCTGAATGGAAACCATTCGTCGATTTGTGAATTGAGTACGTAACGTTGCAGTATAGTGAGTACGAGCGATAGCCTCTCCTAATCAATGTCTTGGTAACCCGCACGTATAATCTCCTTTGGAAGTGAAATCTTATGAAGAGTTCTTTTCTTTTCACTATGGTCAGTGAAGCTGTTGGAAGCCATTTTGTCAAATTCTTTAGAACAAACCGTTCCAGTTAACCGTTGTCAAACAGTGTTTGTCTCATACTTTCAAATTCCTGAGGTGGACATTCTTCTTTGCTCGATACACAAGCATTTGAACGACGTTTCTATTTATTTTCAGAATCGGAAAACTGGCATAATGAGAGTATTATCGAACGGAATTTGGTTTGTGGCAAACAGATCGTTTTATCACGGTTGCGTAGCATTCTCTGTAGCTCTTATTTCTTCTAATGCATGCAATTTTTCCGTCAACTTTGAATCGTTTTACGTGTCAGTTTTACCGCCAAAACGTCACCTTGCTGAGCGTCTATTCCGAATGGAACTGATTTGATTTTGGCAATCCCATGGGGATGAGGTGTCGGGAGAACGGAGGGGGGAGGTGGTCATGAGGTGAGCTCGATCGGGATATGACTGAATGTGCGACCGGAAATTCGCTCTCAAAATCACAGAATAAAACTTGTCCGCATGATCCCCTGGAACCCGTGATGAAGTAACCGCACAGTGTTTTTCAGGAGTTTTTAGGAATTAAGAAGAAGTTTTCTTTTCCCAAAACAATCGGAATCACTCGACTCGGTACGAATCACATTCTTTCTCAGCTTAAAACTAACTAAACTTCACAATAATGTTTCTCAGATATCATTCAACTATGTGATCGCATTTGTCAGATATGGTCCAAATAGCCGAATTCATGGCTTATTCAAATGGTAACAACGAATAATATTGATCATCCTTGGAAATATTGGTAAAGCAATAGTTTGAAAAAAATCTCTTATCAAATTCTTCCCGAATGATTCGATTCCGGAAATGTTTTGTACCAGTTAGTGTGAAAAAGTTAGTCACTTGCCCAATCAATACCCCGGGGCACGTAAACCAAAAAAATACAATGACTCCAATTGAAGAAATTGGCACTTTCCTCAAAACGTCGATTAGATGGTGCAACCATGGCAACTGCTGAATTGCTTGGCGTCGCTGAAAGAAATGAGTGGATGGTTTGCGATTTTTATAGCGTTTATTAGGTCTACATTTGAAAGTCACGGAAGCATTAACTGTGGGAATGATTAAAGACTTTCTGAAACAATCTTCTCAATGTGTATATACTCAAAATTTGTCAAAATACTAAAGAATTGCTTCTTGTCTCTTAACTTATCAAGCACACAGAAATTAAAATGCATGATAAATGTAGAGATAGACAAGTCAAGTCAAGTCAATGTAAGCTTTATACACACGTAGGGTGAATTTTCAGCATTTTTTCACGAGAATACAGTAAACTTGAGTGGATAGCATTCGAGTATGAATAGTTTCATTTAAAAAAGTGAGAAAATTGCATGCAGGAAGACGATAGTGACAGATAAAAAGTGAATAAATTAACTAACTTATAAGGTGTTCAAACAAACCTGCGATAATCGGTCCCCCATTTACTAGAAAGCGAGCAACAAAAGGGAGGACGCTGTTTCTGCATGTGACGGTGCGTGCAGAACGATCCTGTGATGAGAGAGTGAAGGGGGTTTGACATGGATTTAATTATTTCGTTGTTTAAGCAGTGTTCTTCGTTGTTTAAGATTCTCTCAGCTATTCTTTCACGTGCGTAGATGTTTGCACACAACAAAATCAACCAGAACTTCTCTAATTATGCCACTTCATCGGGATAGAAGTTTTGTAGACCTCGAAATTAATACGAAATCTTCTTCTTTTAAGCCGGGAAAATATACAGAGGAACAGTAGAGCAAATGAGGGAGGATGCATGCTTCCACGAATTTGAAAATTACGTTTGGGGAACAGCAAACTTCCTAAGCCTGAAAGCATAAAATGAAAGTTTACGAAACCTTTTGTAAACGTTCTTTACATGTAAGGCCCAAGAGAGGTTGTGGAATAGAACGAATCCGAGGTGTTTAACAGAGTCAGCCTTGGGAATGCTTTGACTATTACTTACTAGATCCGGTAAATCATTAAAGGTAGTTTGATAGCG
>UZAN01040908.1:0-19713 GCA_900618425.1 Echinostoma caproni | reverse complement strand
CTTACTAGATCCGGTAAATCATTTAAGGTAGTTTGATAGCGGGACCCAGAGTTAAGGGAATGTCGACACATTAAACATGAGTGATCGGGCTAGAGACCAATTGAAAACGTGGTTCACAATGTCTTAAAGTTGGTGGAAAGATGCATCAGTATTGGAGGGGCACTCAATCACCACATCGTCCGCATACTTACCAGCAATAAAGTTGGTAGGGACAGACAGGTGGTTTATGTACAGGGAAAAAAGAACGGAGACAAAATGGCGTCCTGGAAGACACCAGATTTGACATAAGAAGACGACGATATTTTAATATTACATGAGATAAATTGCGTCCTAAAATAGAAGTAGTTTAAAAGAACGTTTAACACATCGAATCCAAAGCCGCAGTCAGCAAGACATTGAATGAGAATACGACGGTCAAGCGAACTAAATGCGGTGGCGTCGTCAAGAAAAATAAGGCAAACACTTCCAGAACTCTCATCAGTAACTGAGGCCACAGAATAGACAACATACGCCACAGTGTTAACAGTCAACAGGGCTTTCTTATAAGCAAACTGAAGAGGAACAAAAACATCAGAGAGGGCAGTCAAATGGTTTAACTGCATTCTTTCAAAGACCTTCAACAGGGCTGAGGTACAGACAATCGGTCGATATTTTGAAAAACCCTTCTTGAGAATGGATCTTATCCGGGCAGCACTCCAGCAATTAGGGATTGTTCCGGAGGACATACACCAATTAAACAGCTCTGCAATGGATGTTGCAAGGTGTTCGGCACAGGTTTTCATTAAAAAGGTGCAAATGAGTCCGGTCCGTGGGCATTGTTTGACTTAAGTTGAGAACCTCGATCGGAGAAACAGGGTTGGTGTTTTCTGAGGAATTGAAAACGGACGGTAGAGAATGGAACCCGGAGTAGGCAGAAAATTATCAGTTTAATTCTTCTATGTCAGGACAGGAACTTCCACGTGTGCCACAGAGTTGCTTCAACGCCGACCACATCTCGTGACAGCTCTGGCTGCCCAGCATGGTTTCAACATACATCCAATTCAAGCGCTGAATCTCTACCTTGATGATAATTGAGAGTCGTTTGACACCGTAGCACCCGACATTCGTACATACCTGCTCCTTATTGCGTTGAAGGCGTTTTAGCAGAGGCGATTAAAATCTGTTTCCACAGACATATATTGTCTCGATCATGCAACACAAATCAAAACAGAAATTAAGGTAGCCGGTGAGATGTTCACATCTGGAAGAATTGTTGGAATTGGAGAAGACAGAAAAATCGGTTGACGAGATCATATCTTGAAGTCGAGATAAGCTATCATGAGTAAAATTCTTCCTCCGTATTGTTCGGGATGCTACCGGTGCTTGCTGACGATGAAACATTTTACCACAGATTTTTGGGTACAAAAGAATTGTACAATGGTCGGACGTGCTGAGAGGGGCTTGTTTTCCTATAAAGAAGATATCTGGGATATTTACAAAAATGCCATCAAGCTGGGCCTCCAAACGAGTGGGAAAGTGCACAAGATTGACCAAACCTAAGTTCTCAAGAAAGAAATATCGAAACGAATAAAATTACCAGCCGTAATACAGTGACCCGTCACAAAATGTGTAGAGAAAGAGTTGGAAAACATTCGGATGTCAGAAGTGTGCGTGTCAGGGGCAGCAATGTAAATGTTTGCTAGCGGGATATGATGAAAATTACTAAGAAAACGGGGCGTACATTGAACGACAATGCAGTTGATTTTTCTGGCATTAAAATGAAACAAAAGATGAGAGCTGTTACACCACATACGGTTGAAAAAAGTGAATACTCCACCACCTCTTTTATTGACGTTCACAATCCGATCATCTCGAAAGATATCAAATCCATCAAGCAGGACAACGCCGTCTTCAGTGTCAAGATGTAACCGACTTTCCTGGAGCATAATAACTCCAACGTTTTTGCACACTTTTTCATGTAACATACTCCTGACTTCATCAACCTTTCTCAGGAGTGAACGGATGTTACTGGAAATAATAACGGGTACAGTCAGCTTGTTATTGGAACGCCGCCTGAGAGCGACCCTCCAACCAGCATGATGTTTTTTTATTGTCCTTGCCCCTTCTTCCTCAATCGGTTGTAGCGGTTTCGCACATAATGCGCAAAACATGAAATTGGTGTTCATGCGCGACAGAAAAAGGGACATCAAAATTGTGCGGCCGGAGGACAGCATTTTACCTTGAAAATTGAACGAACTGATTTGATAAACTCGCGAAAAAAATCAGATGTTAGATTTAGGCACTGTTGAATTCAAAAGCCTCACGACGGATCTTGCTTCAATGGGCTAAATATTGATAGGCAATAGGGTGTTTTCTTTAAAAGCAGTCGGAAAATAAAAGCATATAGATCAAAAAGAATTCTGATCAATTCCGGTGCTGATGGATATCGGAATTTAGTCTATAAAGTTATGCACTGACGGTATCTACTTAACACCATGATTGTCCTTTTCTTAGTCCATGTTCGATGATCAATAAAGTTGAAAGTCAGTGTTATCTCGAAACTTTTCCTCAAAGCTGTTTTAGAAGATACCCAATGGAGAGCTTTGTAAATAGCAATAAGAATGCAAAATCATTCAATCTATAGCACTGATTTAAAAGCTGCAATCAATTATTGGATCGATAACATCAGCGTGGCAGATAGATCACTTACTTTGCACCAATTACCTGGACGCAACATCTACGAATAGGCACACTCTCGTCAAACGTACTATTCGGGAAAGATCGATCGGTTTGATGGGCGCTCGGATTTACGCACTGCGATCAATTTGCCACGTTCGAGGAAGCCGTCATCTTTTAAGTTTGCTTTATTAGAGCTGAATTGTTTTCATAGATAATGACAATAATATAATAGACAACCCGTCGTTACTGACGATGGATTTAACAACTCAATGAATCATAAAATCTCAAGCTATGATCATTTGCTAGTAATTCTGGGATTGGTGAAACCGAACTTCACATGAACTCCAAAGAAGCATACAAATAAAATGGTAGAGGTAAATCGCTTTTCCAGCTTGAATAAATACGTCTATTATTACACGGCCATATTCGAGCGGTCTAAGCCAGTCACTCAATATTCCAAAATCCGTGTATGAGCGCCCAGTTACAGGCGCCCTAATTTAACATTGGTTTTATGGTGGGTTTGAAATGACCAAGGGCCCTTTTCCAAATTTTGTAATGAAATTATTTGAAGTAAACAACAGTTGCCATTGTTCCATGGGACAGCTTAGATTTATTCCATTTCTTACCAGAAGAAAATGTTTGTAAATTTACATGTTCAAGGAATGAATCTTAGTATACAGGTGTTGATCAAACTCGGGCAACATCACTGTCATTTTAGAAATACATTTCAGTTTCAAATCGCATATTGGTGGATATGGGTGAATTTGTTTTTTTCGGAACTTCATCTTTCCCTAGAATGTTCTTAGTTCCTTTCTATCACCGATTAAATTGGCTCCACTTTGTAGTAAACCGAACGTTGCCGATCAGGATTAAAAAATATTTTATGCAAGGCAGCATGGAAATTCATTCTTTCACACGAGTGAATCCTGTGTCATGAGAGTCTTTATGAAGTTGGACACATGTATTCTAAATAGCTTATCTCATTTCGTTCAGTGTAAAGGAAATATGCCAATTAATAAAAAAACTTCTGGCCTAAATAAATTGATAAATTAGTTTGCTACAAACTACTCCGGCTTTATCCGTAATCCTGGAAGAAATAAAAACATATTCCAATAAAAATACAAGTTGAGCTTCGAAAGTTGACCTTGAGGTGTGCGGCTCGTTGAACAAGCGTCTTTTGGTGTCACCATGCACCGAACCGGATGAAACATCCAAGAGCTTTTGGCATATAGTTGAAGTGAAGAGACAACTTATTCAAAAGTCGCATCGATCCGATGACTCAGTTCCTGACTTGTGCAATTGATAATTATGTTTTTCGCTGAGGTTCCGTTATTATACAACGTCAATCGTCGTCGAATTCGAGAAATCTTACATTTTATTGCCATTCGAGTAATAGCAGATAAAATATAAGTAGAAAATAGTACACATATGTTCCGTTTCATGTAAGGCAATATCAAATTCACTCCTGTGAATGAGGCTCGCAACGTTAATCGTTGAGACGAACAAATGTGACGAAGGACAGGATGGTGAACGAGTTTGATCAAAGAGGGTACCAGTATAATTACTGGTTGAAATGAAAACGTGAGAATATATGTGCATTCGAGGCTGTCAACAATATCGATCAAAACAACACATCGATCGCAGTTGCCAATTCAATTTGTTTCGATATCGGGATGGCTGATGTGGTAAAGTACTACTCATATTTATGAGTAGTAACTTTGCTGTGCGCACGAATAGATGATTGATGGATTTTCGTGGCATAAAAAAATCAACAAAACATCTGAGGTGAGGTTAAATGTTTGGCTTCTGCAATCAAAGGCTATGCGAAGGCATTATCAAACTGCCTGACCACTGATCGATACAGGATCAACAAAATCAATCGTTTCAAATATTCCTCAATAGATATCATTAGGATTAGTGGTTGGCTCCAAAGTCATGGAACAAGGTACATTGTTTGTAATGAAAGCCAAATCAAAATGATCGATTTAGTAAATTGCCAAGTGAAAAAATAGCAAGCGTGTTTTTGTGATGAGCCGAGACTGCTAGATAATGTCCATCAGGAAGCCACTCACTGCAGTTTCCAAATCACAATTTCCAATCACAAAATGTTGTGACTTCGAGACTATCAACAAATCGTGTCCCACGATAAGTTACCAAACATTTCAGTTAAAAAACAATTAGCAATCAGTGCTAGCGTTTATTGGAAATGTCAGAGAAAAGTGCCTTGTCAAAATTAGATTCGTGCTTTGTGTATGGAGTTGCGCATCTTTAGATCCTTCTAGAATGGAAACTCGCAGAAATTCGACAGAGAGAATAGACAAATCAAACTATCGTATTCTGTCTGTTATCCTAACTCCAACGGACCCAGAAACATCACAAAAATCGCAGCAATTTCACATGGTGATAATTGGTCCTAATCCATTTCAACTTGAGACCGTAGGAATTCTCAGGGAAAAGTTAGGTTTCTTTTGACTGTAAGGGTGAAGCAGTCAAGGTCAGTGCGATCGATTGTGGCGCATCCAACAGTTGAATGAAATGGTGAAACAAAACTTGACTTTATATAAATTATTCAATCCAATTCATGTCTCCAAACCACCCGAACACCGCATCTGTGTCCTTCTGCTTGTTACTCATAATTTCACAGTCTCGTAACTGTAGTGATTGTAGTAGTAGTAGTAGCATGCAATGAACACTAAACACGAATCACTGATTAGCAGTCACGGGTGTCACGTAAGCACTGAATCGCGCTGGCTCTTGCACGTAATAGCCCACGTAACTGAGAGTAGTAGGAGTAGTGGTTCGTTTATTAAAAGAAATAAAGGAAATTAAACAATATGTACAAAGCAAGCTCATTGGTCATCTGGGCCTCTGCCAATCGCGTTCTGGGATTTATGCCGTTGTTCAGTTTCTGTCTGGGCCGGACGGGTTCTCATTGGTTGATACAATCGGTCTATAGGTTGTAGTTCAGAAGCTGTGGCACGAACTTGTTTTACTGAAGTCACCCGTGAGGATTGATTCATCACGGTTGTCCTAAAAGTATAACGTATCGCTCCATGGTATGCGTCACCTCGCAGGCTGGGATCACCACAGTAACCAATGACGGAAACAATTCGGATTGTTTTAATGTGAGTGCTACGGTATTGTAACATGTTTGTAGTGAAGAATGTGACGCAATGTTAGTAGGATGTGCACAGAGTACAGAGGTTGCAAAACTAGAACACATTTCGCCGCGCAGCACGCTTGTTTTCGATAACTTTTTCCCTGGGCAAATAAAGTTTTATATAGGAGAAAAGGAGCGGGTGGGGGTAACGGAATAAAAACCTCCAGCAGCAACCTTGAAAAGGCGTATGTATTTAAATTGTATTTCCTAAGCAACATTTGATCAGCTACAATCGAAGGGTTAGGCTATACTGCAACTCTCTGTTCTACCGAAAGTACATGAATCAGATGTCCCCTTGGGTCGAGTATTGTTCAGGAATGCACTAGGATGTTTGCTGGCTTGTGAATTTACTGCAAAGGGTTCGGGGAAGTACAGTACATTCTGAAAGATGCATTTGAGTTCCCAGACTTGATTAAGAGGAAGAACATGGACGGAGTACGGATGTGGCTTCATTGCTCATAAATGTGCAAGCGCTGAAAACCAATACATATGTCTTTATGTGACTATATCAGAGAGAATGAAATCTGGTGTGTTCGGTCTAGGCGTACGAGTGACGCGAGCGACTCTTGTTTAAGCCCCAGCAACAATGCAGAGAGAGAACAAAGCTAGAGACAACAGTCCGCGTGTATTTTGTTATTACAGGTCATGTGACAAATATATAGGTTAAATCACGCATATGATAACGAAGCACGGACGCACCAGTCAATCAGATTGCGTCTATGGCACATCGACCGATCGATCGGACAAACATGAGCTGACTCGTTTTACAGTCATCCAATCGGGTTCAGCCTGCCTGGAGTATTGCGAGTGTGTAGGGCCTGACTCGGAGGCCCGCGCGATCTGACGAATTGTTTAAGCTTCTAACAAAATCAACCTTGGTATGGCAGTGAATATGTTGAGAGTCATTGTTGTGTGGCACAGCTTTAACGGAGAGATGTCTGGTCAACTGGAAGGTATTTATTATGAGATCAACACTTGGACCTCTATTAGCTGATGTGTTTATCGCCAAACTGGAAAATGGTATCTTACAAAACAATAATAAGCGTGCCACTCTGCTGCCAGAATACGGATGATGTTTTTATGTTGATCGAAATTCAAAGACATGTAGATCCGCTCTAAATGTCTTTGATAATGAATACACCGCCATCAATTGTACGTCCAATTTGGAACTGGGAGATAATTTTCACTTTCTAGATTTAAAACTCATAGAAGCGTGATATACCGCTCTGGACTTGGACTGGGAAATGCTCTCACTGTGCCAATTTTGGGCCTCTGAAACTCAAAAGAAACCTAGTCCAAACCCTCGCGTATCGAGCAATGAGGATTGTTCCAGAAGACTGGTTACTTCAGGAGCTAAAAATTGTAAAGCGAACACGCTCTAACAATGGTATCCAGAACTATTCGTTCTAAATAATATAAAAGAACGGCCCCCAAGAACAATACTGACAACAGTGAAAACAAAAGTACTCATCAGTGGATTTCAGTTTAAAAGAAAAATCAACATGCGAGTTGCTAAGACACCGATTAGAGAAGACAATTGCTCGTACTTCCCATGCTACAACACTACGTACTCAATCCCTAAATCGACGAATGGTTTCTGTAAAGATACATTTGAGATAATTTGTCTGTCCTCTCCTCATCTTTCATCGTTTACCACTTTATTTGCTTATGTTCAGTAAGTTCTCTAAGGATAGCGATCAGTAGATTAGCACAACTAATCGAGGAGCACAAGTCGGCCTGTGTGTGTACGTGGATAAGAAAAACGATTACCAGTGCAGACACCGACCATCAAGCAAAGCGGAACGCATTCAAGGTGAATAACAAAGTCTCAGCGAACTCAAGCAAAGATGTCCGTCAACAACACTGTACTACAGCTGAGGCGGTGGTTATTGGCCTAATCGATCCATTCTTTTGTTCTCAAAAACGATTCATTCAGCAACTACTTCGGTTCTCCTGCCCTCAACCTGATAATCGAGAGCAAACGCCCTGACCTATGGCATGACCCAGGAGTGCAGGCCGGAAATGCCACAGCTCACTAATTCCGTCGACTGTGAACATGTTCAGATCACACAACAGTAACAACGACAGCAACAAAACAAAATACGTCGCTCTTTCTTTACCAAACCACAAATCACGACAACACAATTAACCAATCATGCTCATCACATCCATCTATTACACTAGTTAGACAATTTCGAATCCTATATATAAATTTTTTACCTGGCCTCGGTTATTTTCCACAGCATGTAATTCTGAGACCCGTGTCACCGTCATCACTTGGCATTGTGTTAGCGACACTATTGATCGATAATAACTCTTGTCACCAACGCACTCTTCTTATTGGACTAGCCGTTCTCTCTATTCTGATTGGACCGAAACAACCGGGGCCACACAATCGCAATACATCGCAGTTGTGTTTTGCACACAACGCATCTTATGCGTTATTTTGCACCTTGTGCCTAAAAACATGGAAAATGTTTTTTTTTTCAAAAGATGAACGACCACATTTTTGTTGCACACTGTGTATTCAACATTGCACCCTTATTAGAATGTTCCAACCTACAGCGTTTCACGAGTTGTAGAGCAATAAAGTACTAATAAATGATGGACAAGTTGTCCCGATCAATAATCTCTGCAATGTGTGCTAATCGATTCAAACCACAATGTAGGTCTGGAAAACCCAAAAACGTGGAAAAGCACACTGAGTGCGATGCGCAATCTTATTAATCGGAATGCATTAGAAAGGTGAGATCTGCTTTCGCATGTCATGCTCATCAGTTGTTAAGAGAATAGATCATTTACTAGGGATAATTGAGGTCTATTAGAACACGGAAGAGATCGGTTTGATTAGCGGAATAGTTGGATGAAAAAGAAGAAAGTTGAATCTCACCCCGTGAGAGGTGATCTGTTCCATCCATTTCGATACATTCTGCTTGTCAAACCGCTTGTGTGGGATAACCGACTAGACAGCATTCGATAGACTTTTTAGTAGTCTTGCTAGAAATCATCCACAATCCGTACCACCTTTCTGTACCTTTAAGTTAGAAGTCAAAACATCTGCGCGTGAGATGCACATGCCAGAACTAGCATCCACAGATCCTAGTATTCGTGAACTAGCATGAAACAAAAACGATGACATGAGGTAAGCCAAACCGGACGTTCAAAAAATTGGCCCAGGTTGTGCAGGCTTCGGATCTCAGCCCAGAAAGTTTTCCGTTCAAGTGTCGTTCGTAAATGTAAACAAATAGTCTCAGCTGTTCAATCCTAACAAGAGCAAAATAGCTAAGCAGAACTCTTCACTGAGCAACAAAATCCGGCTGGACATGACATCAAAAGAGTCGATTGCATAATTCCTGTATTATATTCGATTCGCTCAACAAACAGTGTGCTGAGTCATTGGATATAGTTTAGGTTTGAAAATTTTGAGTCTCAACTCACTTATTTCAAATGACGTTCCATTCTGTGAGTCGAACCCGGTGGGGTTTCTCAAGATCCACATAATGCATTTTCAAAGGTGAATTCATCGTGTACATGGCAAATGAAGAGTGACCTGGAAAAATAGGAAGCACTGGATAGCTGTTTCGACGTGGTTAAGTCTCATCAGCAGTGCGAATCCATCACCCAACGAGGAGATCTGTCTGAGAGGTCCCGGTTTCGATCCCCAGTTGGGTCGATGGATTCACATTGCTGCTGATGAGACCCAACAAGGTCGAAACAGCTGTCCAGTGCTTCATAGCTTTTCAGTTTACACTTCATTTTTTATATGTGCGACGAATTCACTTTTGAAATTGAATCAAATCCTCCATTATTCACAATGCATTTTACCAGTCCGACAAAAGGGGTCACCATCACTCAGCACTGAATTACTTGTGTTCGAATTACATCACCAGCCTTTTTGCTTGAATTCCAGGATTAGCTTCATGTGGTAATTCAGGCCTACGAGATGACGCCTACCCTTGAGCGGCGCGTCACAGTTTTCGGACACATGCGATCAATCAAATTTGAATGCTGACGTCAATGACACGTGTACGGCTTTCGATTACTCGCCATAGGCAGATCATGCCAGCAAATCCAAGACAGTGCAGACAGAAGCAGAATTATGCAAGCAGTATCGCAATACGATTGGTGGAAGCCTAGATAACCCACCTGGGATATTGCTAGCTCGTGCCATTGCGGTCCAGTGCTTCCGTAATCCAGTTCGTGACAGCTGTTCCTTGACTCGTGTACGGTGATTCTTATTGCGTGGTGTGTACTCCGAATTCCTTGCATACTACTACTACTACTACTACTAATAATAATAATAATACAATCATTACACTGAACCCCTTCTGAACAACAGATTGTGCATTTGTCAACAGAATATAAAAGAATTAGAATAACAGAACAACATGTGACGACGCTAGACAGGTTTGTGTTCCTGTCAGGACAGATTTATTCCACTTGCCTGGAACAACTCCTGGTTGCTTTTAAGTGAGTTGATTTTTGAATACAGCCGACCAGAGTATTGCCTCTAAAGGTTGTGTTAGGTAGGTGAGGATAATCATGCTTTTGCTATTCCGCGCATGAGCGGCGTGTGTGTGTTCTACTGGCTCAATCCCCGGTTAATGCTCACTCACATCGATCAACGAACGCGTGCAGAAAAACATTTTATACAGACCATACCATTTGTAGCAAATCAAGTTGGCCCATGTGCTTGACTTTCCGCCAGACGAGGTTTCTTAGCTCCTGTCAACAACGTATTTCTCGTTGAGAACAAATGAACTCATGGGAACCCAACTTTGTACAGTTACTGTCTACGAGGTCAGAACTAACATATTCACCTACCCCCTCCCCCACTCCAGATTGCGAATTTCGTATTCCGGATTTTTTGATCGGGGAAAACGTTTGAAAATAAGAAACTCCCATAACCTAAGAAATCTTCTGTATCAAATTAGTGCTCACGTTTTCTCGTTTGTAAGAGTACGCTATTCATAGGGCAAAATCGAATAACAATGTATTTTAATTGATATGTTCCTCTCCACAGAAATTACCTGTCATACAGTTGTAACAAACATGTGAAGATCGCCAATGGGCAGACGATAAATCTGGTCCGGGTGAGTGTCTATTAGAACAGATGCGGGCATTCAATCACGAATGTGTCCCAAATTATCGGTCGATGCGAAGGGCACCGATAGCGAATAGAATTGTATTTGATATGCGTTATGTTACACAAGGATTGTATATTACTCCTTGGGTTGCCTTCCCCGTTCTGTTGTCTAAAGATTTCATATTGATTAGACGCTATCTGAAAAGTCTCTCTAGATATGAAGTTATCGCTCATGTGGCGCTGGTTGGCTGGCTGACTGCATTATAAACTTTAAGGTATGTGACCGTTTGTGTGACTCAGTTTTGTCTGATGCATCACATCCTTTGCATTCAACCATCCCTCGATGCATTTTCACTTGTCTCTCGCAAAACATGTAAACCTTTATACCCTGGTGTCACAGGTTTGCACGTTCCCGTGAAACCTCTCTTTCTCTGGTCTATTGGTTCCTAGGGAACGAATATCAAACGAATACATGTATAATCTAATGTAATTTTTAATACTGAAGTTTTCTACGTGTGCTACGCGTTACCGCTCCTAGTCATCATCATTGTCCATTTACGGATTGTCATGTTTTTAAATCCTTTTTAATCGCGTGTTCGCCAAAGCAAAAGTGATAACTTTTTTCACTGAATAGTCTCTCCATATCGGATGAACAAAGTGAAATCTTTGCTTGACATGGTATATATATAGTACAAGCTTAGCCTTTCATTAGGAACATGACAGTGATGGAACTAAAAGTGCCGAGGATCTTAAAGTGTGTGATATCACCGGTTGACTGCGGTGTTACTGGTACATGAAACTGGCATACCTCATGGGTTATTGATCATATGCGGTCAACAGTGAAGTGTTGGAATCGATTTCTTTATCTCAACCCATTTCAGTGTAACGGTCATGTGATCTAGTGGATCAGTCAGATTTGAATCAACCCGGAACGAGGAGGATCTTGCTTTCTAGGTCCAGGTGCACACTATTAGTATAACTTGGTATTATCAGCTAACAGACCAATCGATTTCGATTTTTTCTGTGTCTAAAGTAGGTTCACGAATTCGCAAGTTGAGCTGGGGTTATGGATGTGAGTCCGAAAGCCGAAGTGTGAATTAACTCGCAACAATTGTGGACAACTGACAACTCTGTCGAGACAAATGTATAACTTTCCGAATTCCTTTGATCGGACCCAATAGAGAAAATGTACTGAATTGTACCCCACATCAATACCTACCCATTAGATTTGCCGAACTATTCTATTATATTTACATGTTGATTTAAACTGATTATCTTTAAGCCTTCACCTTCCTGCAAATTCCTCAGCTGATCAACCATGCACAGTCGGAAGCACGAGACTCAAGTTTCACTCCGATTAGATCTCATCAGTAGTGTATGTCCGCAGTTCCGGATTTGATCTTGAGACCCATCGCATAGAACGCATGTGTTACCACAGTGTCAACCAGCCGAAATGCCATATCATGTTTGTTCATGTAACATCTTCAGTGACAGTCAGTCCGTTCATTTTTGGCCCAACATCAACGAACGCAGACACAGCTGACTGCATGTNGAAAGCCAATTCAGGTCTTGCATGCAGTTAAGGGACTAATTTTCCACAAACCTAAGACGCATGATTGATATTTCTCATTTAACTCATAGTTAAGTAAGAAGTTAGAAGGATGGTCATTTCAAATCAATACCATATACTGCATACTATACTATATCATATACTATTCATAAGTAACAGTGAGGTAAATGTGAACACAGTAGATATTTCGTGGTGGTGGTGGAGAGATTTGAAGAACACCTTTACTCTTCTTTGTGACGAGGTTGTTTCTGTAAGCTTTAATTCTCATAAAACCATTGAAACCCACTTTAGTGTAAATTCAGAACCATTAAAGTTTAGATGATCTTGGTTTTTTTTTAAAGAGGATCACTCGTCTCAAAATAGCAACCTCAGATAAAAAGGACGATATGTTAAGCAAACATAAGCCAGGTTTTAAAGCGTACGCCAGGACTTGGGATAGACGCATGGATGGAGACACAATTCATTGTCAGATATAACCGTGAGTTCCTGACGGCATTCCATGAGGCATAAATAGTCTCGTGAAACGTAAAACTCAAATCATTAGCCTTCCACACAGAACAAACAGTTTGTTTTCAATTAAACAGTGTGCTGGTGGGTGTATGAATTATGACAAGTGTAAAACCTGCGTGCTTTTTATTGAACAGGTGAGCCGTTCAACTCGTATATTGGCTCAATCACACAAAATAATGTATAATTTTGAGTTTTCTTTTCAGTTCGTAGCTGCATATGCATCATAAAACTCTATAAAACAATACTGCTCAATTTCCAAAGACCGACACCTTTTCTCGCTTTCGAGTGATGAATATAGTTTGGCGGTTGTTTAGCCTTGATCGGTAACGAGGGAACGTATACTTCAACCAAAATTTTCGGGATGTAGAACCGAGTTTCTTTCATTTGAGTCTGTAACTGACTTAGGTGGCACGAACTGATGGATTCCAATCTGCAAATCCTTAGCACAGCCTGAGGCTTACGTATCAATTGGGCACCAACCAAAAGTAAGTTTGGATGGTACACAGTTCTGTGAGAATACGTCGGTACGTTCGGCCATCACATGAAATCAAAGAACTTGGCGAGCCACGTGTGATTATGCTTCTTGAATAATGTGTTCTGCTCCACGTTCATACAATGCTGTTGACAATAATTAAAAAAGTGAAAGTTTCCAACCGGAGGTCAGTGCCTAAATGAGCGAGGAGTGATGCCAGCAAAAAGCTCGCGAAGATGGGTTATGTTATATTGTGTAAATGGAAAATAAAAATAAAATCAGTCTGATGATGAACCACCCGGTGGCCGAGTGAGTAACATGTTTGCGTTCTGCCTATGAGGTTCCGGGTTCGATCCCCAGTTAGGCCGATGGATTCGCACTCTTGGTGAGACTCAGCCAAATCAAAACAGCTGTCTAGTACCTCCTAGTTTTTCCTCTAACGACAAATTCCTTGTTTGAAATTGAATCCAATCCTCCATCAATAACAAATGAGTTGCACGATGAGACCAGGCAGTTCCTGCCGGCATGAAGGGAACGTGCGAAATACTTGCGGTGATCCGGGCCTACGAGATGACGCCTACCCTGGAGCAGTGTGCGACAGTTTCTGGGCAAATGCGATCAATCAAACCGCACGGGTGACGTCAACAACGCGCGTACGTATCACCGCTTTTGTCTTCATACCATAAATCGTAGCAGCCATTCAGAGATCGTGCGGCCCAGACAGAAGCAGAATGATGTCGGCAATACTGGAAGGCGATTGGTAGAAGCCTGGATAACCGACGATCTTCGGTACATATTACTTAATCGCCCTCATTTCTTCCAATAAACGAACTACCATTTCTGTGGCCTTTTCCTTGTGTCTCAGTCACGTGGGGTATTGCGTGCTAGTGCCAATGCGGTCCAGTGCTTAAGTGATCCAGTCCGTGATAACTGATCCTAGACTCGTGTTCCGGGATTCGAATTGCGAGGGTTCGTGTTCTGAGTTCCGTGTGTATTACTGCTACAGTCATTACAGTACTGCACACTTTCTTCGTTTTGCTAAGTTACCGGTAAGAATAATCTCACATGTTGGAGTGTAAGAGTACCNTACCGGCAAAAATTGACCAGTCGCGAGAATCAACTTGTTTGGTTACTTTTCGCTTTATTGGTTAAAATCTCAGTGTCATTCAGTTTTTCTTTGTTGCACGTAGGAAATTCCACCGTTGTTGTTGTTGTTTCTTTTACACCCAGTCAGTTCTGTTTTTTCCATTCAAACCGATAACAAATTACAAGTTCCATTTCGGTGAGGTGGGCCACAACATTGCAGTCGGTCGAAAAAGCAGGATTGCCCAAATTGGCATTGCACTCTGATCGATTGTTCTACTAAGAGTGGGCCGGTTGGTAATCCCATTATCCTGTGCGTTTAATTAGATGAAATAGTATCGGGGAATCTTTTGGCAGACAGTGGAATTTGTAATAAGCTGCCCAGACAGACAAACTCACCCGTAATGATAGGGTTTGACGGGGTGGGCGCGTTTGCTTGTTGCAAATTGCACGCTTCACATGGGACAATCGAGCTTTGGTCTTCAATTATATTCAGACTGTGAAATGCGTTGATAGAGGAAGTCAGGCAAACAGTTATTGGGATATGTTTTGATAAATATTATTTTGAGTGAAAAATATGGAATTTTGATCAGCAAACACGCCACCCCAATGAATTCCCAGAAATCCCCGGTTACCATGGCCCTAATCCTAATAGCCTATCATCGACCGATTGTACTGGATGTTTGCGCCATTCATCTCAATTCATTTTTTATCCTTCTCAACCCGTTTCCTACCACAGAGAAGGATTTTCGATGCTTATTGCGTTCCACGGATCACAGTTGTATCAAAAAATGAAAGTTATACTCCCCGCATTTCTCGCAGTTCAACATACTATTTTTGAATAGAGCAGTAGTATCACTCCTCAGCTCTGAGTCTTGCTTCCCGAAGACTACCGAAATACCTATCGAGGATAGCGCTTTGCCGTCCGTGCCACGAAACTGCTGACTTGTTCCACCATCCTGTGTAATTGTGGATAAACAAAACGCATATTCTTTTCCACTTTACAACGCATTCAATTCCTTAGACAGTAACCTGATTAATGATCTGTATAAATTCATCAAGTTTTCTGGTAATATAGATTTTATTGCATGAAGATATGAACGCTCAATATCAGATCGCTTGTTTAGATGGTGGCAAGACTTTCACCATTTTCAATCCATAATTGAATACTTCAAGATGTCATCCGTTCGCCGCTTCTGTTTCTTTCTCTGTGTACAGTTTTACTCTTACGTCAACATTCACTTTTAAGTACACTGATGGTGTTATCATTGATTAATGGTCTCATTGCAGCGCTCGGATTCATTCGCTACAGTAGCACACTTCTTACGTTCTAGAATGATCTATGTCTACAGATCAAGCAAACTCTCGTCCAGGGGTTAACTGCATACCCTTGTTCTCATACTTGCGAAATTTGTCGTCGAAATGTGGGGGACTCCTCTAGTCATAAAATGAAATTCACCTTGTAGTTATCTCGCTCATTTGATTCCATCCCTGATCGCCTCATAGTGCATAAATTTTCCTTCAAGTGTGGACACAACACTTCGTGTGTTTCCGGTTTGAAACACACGCTGAGATCCTCTGCTGTTATTTCCAAGTTCATCGAATCTTTATTCCTGGTCTGTTACTGAACGTAGTCAATGTTTTCCGTTACCCCTGGTTTTCGAGTGATCTAAGGTGACTAAAATGTATTTGAAGTTACATTTTGATTCCTCAGAATGTTCTTGTGATGTGATTTTACGGAATTCGTTACTTTTAATGATGTGAAATAATCATCCTCTAGGCTCCATTCTCACGTGTAATTCTTGGTTGATCCTGTCAATCATACACTCGAGAAGTACTAGAGTCCAGTTTCGATTTCATTAGAGCTCGTTAGTAAGTCACACGGTAGTAACGCACACACGCTATCCATGCGACTGGTTTGAAGTTCAAAGCCCAGGCCGGAAGGTGGATATGTAATGCCGATGTGCGGCCCTAATAGGAATGAAATTTGAGTTTAGTTTTTTGTGATGATCCGGGTTTTCGAGATGACGCATACCCTGGAGCAACGCGTTACAGTTTTAGGACAACTGTGATCAATCAAACTTCACGGGTGACGTCAGCAAAGCCCGTACGTATCAGTGATTCTGGGCTGCATACCGTACGTAGATTTTATCAGCTAATCAGAGACCGTGCGGCACAGACGGAAGCAAAACGATGCAAGAAATACTGGAACACAATTGACAGAAGCCCGGATGATCAATGAGTTTGTTTTGTACACATTATTTAATCCCCTTAATTCCTTCAATAGATGAACTACAACTCCTGAGGCCTTGTCCTCGCTCCTCGATTATGTAGGATATTGCGTGCAAGTACCAGTTTAGTCCAGTGCGTACGTGAAATCCGTGATTGCTAATCCGTGATTCTTATTCCGCGTTCACTGCGTGCTACCACGACCATTACTACAATCACTACATGTTTCCCGTGTATACAGTTTACAGGATGAATAAAGGATCTTGTGCTTGCGAACGGGAAGCAACAAAATATAACCAGCACAATCAGGAGAAAGCTTTTAACCATTCCGGTTTACTATATCCTCTTTTGGGTTCTCTTTCATGCATAATCCGTTTTTTAATTTTGGTAGGGAGGCTCAAATGTAATAAACTCTAGGTTCTTTATGCACTGCCCGACAACTTGCCGTCGGTTATATGTACCATATTCCATCGAGGTAACCATTTTCAAGAAAAATTGTTTTTTTCAACTCACGAGACCAATTGCCATGGTATGTGACTGAACGTGGAACGAGCGGGTTTCATCAACAAATACTCTGTGTACTCCTTCCTGTTCTTGTGCATTTGGACCGGCCGTTTTGGGCATCGATGTGCTTGTATATGAACGGAAACTGAGTCTCTCACGGGCCTGTGCCGAATTTGTCACGTCTCAGGAGTTCAACTGACAACTGTATGTAGCGGATAACGATTTCACCACCCCAAAACCATGCTTCCACTTGTGTCCCCGTAATGCGGTCTAATCTTGTCTTCCAAATTCTGCATGCCACTTTGAAGATCGGATTTGATCAGTCCCGACCGGGATTCCCATCGCTCTGTTACCATCGCTACCACCAAGAACAACAGCAGCAACCACAATAATAACAAAACGTTCCTCTAAGAAATAGGAGCACCAAACCAAATCGCCGTTAAAGATATCAGCACTAACACTATGATCAAAAACTTTTCAATTCCTAGGCCATGTTGTTGACAACATTTATATTAAAATAATTATAATTACGTTCTATATCTACATCTAACCAATTTTTCACGAACGGGTCGGAGACATTCAAGATGCAAATTATGGCTAGATTCGTTGAAACAGATCGAATAACGAATCAATGCTGAATTGATCTACACAGCTGGATCGTGGTCTACTCACTTGCCGGATTTCAACTCATAAACACACACACACACTGATATACGTACCGAAAAATCAACCTCCTGCAGACTAGTTGGAGAAGGTGAATCAACGCGATTCTATATTTTAATCATCAACTGAGGTCATTGTTCGCATTTCTCGTTCAGTTTGATAAATGATAACTAATATGTGCAACATATGCAACTACAGATAGGTATTGATCAAACTCGTGCAACATTCTGATCTTTATCACATTTGTCGCTCCCAAAGCTTAGTGTTCCAAGCCTCATTGAGGAGACTGAATACGATATTGTCCCACATCAGACGCAAGATATCTGTACTAATATTCATTTTTGTCTTTGCTTCCATTGACCAAATGCCAATAAATGTACGATTTATCCACTTTGACGTCACTTGCTGGTGCGTCAGTTGTAAAATAGCAAACCCACAGTAAAACACAAATAAAATTTATTTATGACCCATGGACTTGATACACATATTGTAATTTCATCAATACACTCGCTCATCTCAGGAACTGAGTCATCGGATGTGTGCATCTTTCGAATAAGTTGCCCCTTGTCTTCAGCTATATATACCAAAAACTTGAAAACTTTCATCCGGTTTGTGTATAGTGACACCACAAGACGCCTATTCAATGAGCCACACACCTCAAGGTCAACTTTCGAAGGTCAACTTGTATGTTTCTCGGAATATATTTTCAGATCTTTCATTATTAGGGACAATGCGTGAGTAGTTTGTACCCAAATAACTTATTAGCAGATATTCTACCAAGACCATCAGGTCACGTTTGCTGCGGTTAGTAGCATCTAACCCATTTACAAAACATCGAATCATAGCAGATTCTTCATTGGATTGGCTCTGAAAGAGCTGTCCATCCAATGGTCACCCGGCGTTGCAAACAAGGTTATTGTGACGAAAATATATATATATATATTGAGCGTTCGTATAGGCAACGGCATTTATACTGAAGTAATTTTTTTCCAAAAAATAATAATAGACCATGATGAGTTAAGACGTAACGAAAGAGAATAAAACAATTTTTATTTACTACATATCAACACTGATAATAATTAGGATGAAAAGTTTATGTACACTAACAGTCGATTGGTCGGTCTTTGTTCTTTAGGACTTTCTCGAGTCTCTTCAGCATCGAATCCACCAACTTTGTTATGAAGTCATTTTCTATTCTGTGCACCAATGCGTGTCCAACTTTTGTTTCTACTGCCCAGTGTACAGGTAGCACATTGACTTCTCTCTCTCTTGAGAACAGAAAACGGATTTTCAATCACACTGAGATGCGGGCTATTTGAGGAAAGTTGCGTGAACTGGACTTTAGGGCCAAGCATCTTTTCTAAAGTCTAAAAGAAAATAATAAGTGATTCAGACTCCTTGACAAAATAAATTTACTAACTTCTCGTAAAACATGACACGGAATGACGACCGAATCGTAATCAGCAAATTCCATTCTTATCCAGTTTCAGATGATATTCCAAGAGCCTTGCTTTGCTGCTATCGATTAGAGAAAGGTCCTCTTCTTGACTGGAATAAGGTTTTCCTCTCAGTCGATGCACAGCAAATTGTATTCAGCAAGCCACCATCCAACCAACCATATACGAATTGAATAGAGCAAATAAAAATAAAATATTAAAACAAGGTTCCGAAGGAAATGTTTTAGTTACAGCTGGCGAACCAAATACCGACGACTCTTCTCTGGCAATGTGGTTGGATCGGCTTGTGTGTGAAGTCAAAATGGCTGAAACCACTAAACT
>UZAN01040907.1:54248-67714 GCA_900618425.1 Echinostoma caproni | reverse complement strand
TACCTGGCAATCAATTTTTATATAGGAGACAGCGGACAATCGGAGAAATGTGTTCTTCTTCTTCTTGGCGATCTTCCTTTCCGTTCGCCCAAATGGACGAACACAGTCAGAAATCTTGCACTGTCCAGGTTTCAGTCACAGCACCCCGCTCCCCCCGTATAGTGAATAACCTCTTAGACTGTTAGGGAGGAAAGTGGATAGGTACGGAACAGCAAATTAGTTTCATAATAGAACGGATAAAACTAAACGCCAGTCAACCAAGCAGACTGAAAATGATCATATGCTTAGGAGTGTTTTCAATTGTGATGATAACCCCCTGAAAGACTATCACTCTAGATCTCGTTTATTCGGTCTAAACTAATAAATACGGAGCAAGACCTTAAGCGTCGCATTACTCTTCACGTGGGTGGGAACATTACGAACTGCATGCACCCGATAAATATCAAGGGCTTAAACAATGAATTCCATCGTGAGCCAGATTTCACATGAGCAATATTTTCCCTTTTGCCCCCCCCCCACACACACACACCTGACTCTCTGGAGAACATATTTGGTTAATTTTCTTCATAGCCATCAAAGAATAATGCCTTCAGAAAATTGCCGCACCATTCGCTGCTTTTAAATATACCCGTTTCCTTTATACAGCACATTCAGTAACAAAAAACCGACAGTAGAGCACCTGAATATCCACATGGGATACACATGAAAACAGTCGAAAATAACCTCAACACTACTTCATCAAACAGATTTTTAAATATAATTTTTAAAAACACTCACGAAAAGGAACCTGTTCTTTTTCTTTTTTATACAAAAAATTTTAGACGGTCATCAATCTATCAGTGAGTTTAGGCAAACATTTCAAATTGTTCTAACTTTAACCACCTAATCATAACTGGTTTCCCCATGGTGAACAAGTATCGTAAATAGAATTATCCCCTCCTAACAGCACCATTGGTTGTTATCTGTGTCAGGGTAAACTCGGCCGAAGAGGGCGCGGTCACGGACCTCAAGAAGAAGATCACCACATATTCCGCGGAACTGAGGAAAGAGTTCGTCGCTGAAGACCCCAACAGAACAGGTTAGTGTTGCTTTTTTTCTCTCAGCATAATGTTCGACTGAAAAAGAGTACTGAATCGGTTTTGTAGGTTTACTTTCTATCCATTTCTAAAACTTCAGTATAATGATGACAGTTTAAATGGTAAATCCTATATTGGTCTTTTTACTTTTTGTATCCATGTTATGTTCTGGTTAGACGTCGATATGAGCACATCTTACCTAGCCCCCAACAATGATACGAGGGAGAGAGAACACGACTGGAGAACAACAGTCATTCGTGAGGCAATATTCAAACATCGGTGGATAAATTGGGCGTACGAGAACGACGGAGTGACACACCAATCAGATTGCGTCCTTGACACTCCGATTGGTCGACCGGATGATAGCTGTCTGATTCGTCTTAGTCATCCAATCCGGAATCGACTCATCTTGGGCCTCGTGTGCCTGTTTGTGGTGTGAGTCCCACCACCAACCCTTTGATGCGGAAATTTGTTAGTATTACCTGTAAAATGACAGTGTAAAGACAGATGGACTCACATGTCATCTAATGCCATCTCATAGTGTATTGAATTAAGGCAATATCGTTTGTGTTTGTGTTCTAGATGATTTGGCTGAATATCACATGACACCTACTCCACGCAAATACTATATTTCTGTGAGGATGTCATTGGTTTTCAGAATAATCGAAACTTTATTTGAAAACGTATCTATTGGTGTAACCACGACAGTCACATAAATGAAGGTCTCCGTGTTGGTACCGAAGAGGCTTCCAAGGAGTTGTCATTTGCCTCGATAATCTTGATTATGTTGGCAATATTATTATCATACAACTTTCTCTTTCCCGTTCGATATGGTAATGCGTCATCAACAAGCGTGTGCAACTGAAGAGATTTTCGTTTTCCGAGTAAAACACTTGTCAGCATTTGTCAGCTCTGGGGTGATACACATGTAAACAAGCCCCCAGTGATAACCTCTTTCTGCTAGAGTATTGCTTCTCTATCATGCCAATAGTACTAATTTGACAGTCTTCGTGGATTAAGGTATAAAAATCTTGTTCTAATAAAATTGTTAGAAAATTACGAAAGTGTTTAAGTTGCCTTACGATAAACTGATCCTGATATTGATCCGTCTGGATTTAGACTCACGTTGATGATGGATTTGAGGTTTTTGCTTGTTCATTTCAACGGTGAACTGTATGTTCAGATGAAGTGGATTAAGTTTGTTTACGATGTTCTGCGCGTGTCATAAATTGTCCGTGATAATCAAAACCTCACCGAAATGTCTTCTGTACAACAAGCTTTCTCAGATAATTCTGAGTCCGGGACTAACAACATACTAAGAACGTGTTTGATAGTGATGGTTCCAACGAGATTCCGATAATGACACAGACAATCTGTGTGTAGCTTGTTTCTCCAGGAATATAGACGAGATTTTAGTACTGTAAGGCTGTAGGTGTGGTGCAAGATGACAATCGGTAGACAGGTTTTTCCACTTGTTTTGTTTCAATGTGATCACCAATTCACGGAATGCGATCACGAGTAGGAAAAATTGTAACTAACCAGTACACGTCAAGAAAAGTCTTGTACTGATTATTTTTTCAGAGTTAACCAAATGATCTGATCATCTCCACGTGGGTTTAAAACAAAATTTGCTTTATCGGGATGAGCATACCCGGTTATTGTCATGTGATGTACACCAAGATATCCAATCAGCAAATACAGGTTCACATGGCCGCACGTCTTTTCACGATAAGGCTTATGGTGAGGTTGATATGACGTCGATTGTTATCAATCGGTGAAAATCCCTGTTTCTGCCAACAAAAGATTTTTTCATCATCCATCATCTTGGCATTGATGACCACTCTCCCTCTCCTCGTGATATCTTTTTCAATTATTTCTAATTCAGCGGCAATCCGCGTACACAGGACAAATCGAGTAGTATTTCTAAAATTTATCTAAAGAAAGATCTATCTCAACAGCAACATTCTCAGTTTTTGTCAAAGGGCTTAATAAATTTTATGATAAGTTGGAAACGTCTAACATGAATCGCGCCGGTAGATTCATCCCAAATGATGTGACAAACTGCCCTGATGATAGAACCAGTTCGCATCTAATGGTTGTTCGTTGTTTGTCTGAGGTGCTTGCATTGCAATTCACAACAAACTACACCGCTAATCTCAGCAAGGTGCCCGACGATCGCCCGGTTGGCGGAGAGTGATAGCTCAAACCGTTTAGCCTTCGCATTTGCAGAAAAATTTTGGAAAATTCATTTTGGTTGTTGTGAACTCGAGTGATTTTTTGTATTGGAATTGGAGTTTGTTTGCTGCTCACGTGATGATGGACAGAAGAGCGTCGTTATTCAGTAATCTTTCACAATTAGAAATCAGATTTGGAATACTTCAAAATCTGGGTAAAGTCCCTTGCAAACTACTTCGAATATGAGAGTGGTTAGCTGCTTGCAAAGATGGGCTGCACTATATTAGATGAAGAATAAAAATTAATCTCATTGGCTGCTTAAGTGGGTTGCTTAAGAGGAATTTGTNCTCTGGATATACCTTTGACGAGTAGATGGAGTCGCACAGCACCATTTCGTTGAACAGTGAATCTTAGCGTTCCAGTTCTGAGTCCCGTTATTCTGTGTACTATATATTCGTTGATCATAGAGTTCAACAAATCCTCCATGAATTTTCTGGAAGTTGGCTATTTTACTTTCGAATGTCTTGCACAGAGGACCCGAAATTGGCAGCCAAAATTTCACTCGGTAAAACGAGGACCGTTAGATCTTTGCGATGACGACAAATATGATCCTACTATGGAATGAATTTAATTGGTGATTTCACAAAATATGAAACGACGAAGACACTCGTCTCTCCGTGCATTTAGCATGCTGTTTGCGTAAGACGCGATTGGGGATGAGAAGAATTGCACATTCAATAAGTAATGACTAAGATTGCAATTTTTGCGGCTATCAAGTCGTTTATGGTGCACAACAATAAATATATTCATTCACATTGTTAGGAGTCACTTACCCATCTGATCACAAATTGCCACAGATAGGGCAGTAAGTTGTTTATTCGTTAGAACAAAGAGAATACAAATACTGCGAGATGGTAACATCTCTTTTGATCTACACAGTCGCTACAACGTAAAACAATCTGGCATTTATACGCGTAAGTGTTGTTAAGTACATTGGTTCCAAGGACAATAGTCTGGGTAGCGGGAATGTTGAGTGGGGGAAATCAGTTCCACGGCATTGTGACTGGTTGTGTCACAAACTTTTGTGAGCACAAGATCGAGTTACGTGACTTGATTAGCATCGCCCTGCTAAATGCAAAGATCCTGGGTTTCGTATTACGTAATAACGACTTGAATGACAAATGTGGGTCAACGACATGTTCAGTTGTCATGACATGATTTGCGATTGACGACCCTGTTGCGTCATTGATGGTACTAACTATTTGGAAATGTTCTAAGACCTACGTTGTGACACAGGCCGGTTAGTACGCCCATGCAATTGGACGGTGGTGGCCAAGTGGTTAGGTCACCAACTTGTGACCTGGGAGTCCCAGATTCGAACCGCTCCACCGCCGCCCGTCTTCTTCGGTAACCTTTGTATGGCTGCGGCTCCCTTCCTGAATGTTGACTGTACACTTGTAAATTCAACAAATAAAAGAGAAAGTAAAAAGACAGTACAGTTCTATGCTGATTGTCACCGCAGCTGCAGGTGAGCTGGTTGGAATTTACTACGGGAATATTATTCGCTTTTTATTTTATCTATTTTCGATCCAAACCTGAGGAATGTTTTATTTTATTAACGGAGTTTACCAGTAATATATATATATATATATATATTGTGTACCATTTCTTAGTGCCTGTTTGCATTTTCTATCGCATAGTTTCTCAGACATTCCTTTTCAAGCCGTTGTCTCTGTTTCTTTTAGTAAAGATGTGTTCCTCTGAAAAGTATGAACGTTTCAACTACCATTCATAAGTTGTTCCACTCTGAATTAACTCAATAAATGTAAGCCTGACGATGCTCATATTTGTCAGTGTCATTTAAGGCATTGTTGAATAGGACAAATTTCGGAATATACCCTTACTGGCATTTAGAACACAATTTCAGGCGAATAATTGTTTTCAATAACTCATAATCATGCCACTACAGTTTAAGTGAGGGGAAAAGCTTAGTGGTTGAGGGGAGAACAACAAACTGTGAGGAATCGTTCACTTTGTGTATGCGTGTCTGTGTTTGTGTGTGTCACACATCGCATTCTCAGATCTGTGCTTCCGAGGTTTGCAGTTGTATCACGACGGTCGTGTGACCCAGTTCTGGGGGATCGGTGTTGCTGTGTGAAAATGTTTGTGTGTGTCCGGGCAGGAGAGGGTGGGGTGTGGGGGAGGAGTGGGTTCGCGAACCCTTCAGGGGAGATGGAGAGCTCGGATAAGACGTTTTTGGGCGCATAGTTCTGGGGTCAAATGCCTAATACATATGGCATCGACTATGGACAACGTACGCAATCTAACGCATTTAGACCGGTTCGGGGGGACCTGAAGACCAAGTGAGCGCGAATCGCACTTGTGATAGATCCGGAACCACGTCGACGCAGCCAGCGGAGATGGTGTTCTTTCATGCGCATGGATAACTGCCGTGCTCTACGTCGAACGGCACGTTTTGGTGAGTCACAAACGCACCTGAACGAGTAAACAATCATTGAAGCGGTCACCATCGGTAGTCTATCTTTATTTCGTATGGTTATCAGTGGCGAACTTTTGAAAGAGCAGCGCAGGTGCGCGGGTTGAATGTGGCTTTTACCGCTCCATTCAATCGTCTGATGAGGGTTTCAGCGGCAGCTTCACCCTTAAAAGGGAGACTAATGAACTGGTCCTTCTTATCCACTCCATCACTGTGTACTTTTGGTACCTGTTCCATCATATTTCGTTGAATGGACCTCAAATATGCGTTAATATTTGAGGCATCCGAATACTTCAGCATCATTAATGAAATATGTTGCAGGTGATGGTAAGCAAATTATCTCCCGTGAAACCGCGAAGGTCTCCTGAAAAGAAACTATCAGGTCACCTACAGTTTGCCCCTATTTTGCGCATCAAATGTGCTATGTTTGTCAGTGTGTTACTCCAAAACGTAAGACGATGATTCGACCAATTGTGGTGACACATTGTCACCGAACTCTTGCGAAGTAACCTTCAATTTAAAAATATATTTCAGTTTCCTATGTCATGCTTGTGAAGCGATTGCCATGGGCAAACGGCATTTATTCTAAACTTTATTTCCCACTGCAATGATTTTTATTCTCTTTTAAATTACTGTTTAAACAAACGTGAATTCGATGAGAATTGATGAAATAACTGATGACATTCGTGACAGTTTAAAAGCTGCAGCACAAAATTGGAAAATACTCTGTGCAAAATGGCATTTAACTTCATATTTCTTGAATAATAGTTGCAGTTTCATGGTCAATCTAAGTAATCCCGGTAACCATAAAGTAACAAACAATGATTTTTATCAGGCACAGTTTGCCACAAAATTTATTTGAACCTCATTGTATACTGTCTTCTCACATTCGTATAATTTCTGGTTTGGTGCCTTCAAATCGAGTTCATTCAGTTGGCATTTTTATGCCCGGGTATGAATGTAATAGAGAAGCGTTTTTCGCGTTGAATACAAAGGTAAGTGAAATACCTAAAGAGTGCTCGTCAGAGTTCAGGTTGCTGCATGCACTGCAGGAAACTGACCAAAACAGTCTGACTGCCAAGTTAGTGGACTACGCGCCAATTGATTGCTCTAAGCGCTCAAGAATGAACAATAATGCACAGTGTATTGCAAAAATAAGAATACAATATTCTTGTCACTTTGGTCCATCATTCTTGTGAATGTATTCCTTGGATTTTTTTGATCGATGCTCTGTCAACATGCAACCATCGACCGTTGTCGAAATCAAGAAGTGGAATGTTTATATTATATTCAAATGAAAGAATCTACCTTTTAGGAATGCTATATGTGTGGTGTTGGCCACTGCCATACACATTGGCTTACCCCAAGCTGAGAAAAACAGGGGATGTCTCACGAATTCAGTAAGTGCTTGTGTGTTATCGTCAATAAAGGAGTTGCGATAGACACGGTCATGACATTTGGATAAGTGGTGAGCTAATCGACATCATTTGGATCGGGGATTGAAATGAAATGCACAATAGATCACTACCAATTTGGATTTGCAAGTGCAAAAGACGAATATATAACCAGTCGGTTGCAAATTATAATAAAAACCAGACATGGTTGAATTTTTTGTGAGGACTGACAAACACTAACGAAATACTGTTTTGTCAGTGCGTGCAGCATTCTTGTTTCGCTGCTGGGTTACAAAAGATGAATCTTCCTGTAGGCAAGTGAAATCAGGCGAAGGTAGTTAGTTGGGACACCAGCATGGTTGCGTTATCGGTGTGTGGTACACTTGCAGTGCCCGATATAATCGCCTGCGTGATCGCTGAAATGGTGCAATTTAACGACCGTGGCCACTGTATCTTTTCTGAACACGCCCTCGTAATAAATGTCACTTGTATTGCAAACCGGGATTCATTTCTATTATGTGATCCAAAGGGAGACTCACTGGACAAAATATAAAACAGGTAAAAGTACCTTCATCGGGATGATTGATTTACACACAACTAGCCAATTTTGTTTCACGTCCCGTAGAAATCAAGTTAATAAATATATCTGGCTAGTTTCCAAGTCAAATCAAGCAATTGGTTTGTACATATCATGATGCAATTTAGGCGGTTGCATATTGAATCATGATTTCAGTGTCAAAATGGACATGTCGAACCGGGCTAATATTATCCAGGAAACCTGTCAGCTTCTGATGAACATGTCAGTAAGGAGGAAAGGAATTTTGGCTGATGAAGATATCGAGCTAGTCAAGCAATCGCACGCAGATTGACGATGTATCATCTTTATTGGGCACTATAAATCGTTGTCGGTTTTATTGGCAAAGTAACTTCAGAGGTAGCAGGAATTGGGTTGAGTGAGTGGGTAGCATCGAGCCATGCATTAGGGAAATCTTTCGTGTAGTATATGATTTTCGAGGCAATCCAACAACTCGAATCAATGAGTCCACCACAGCACGTGATTTAATGATCCTCATGCACAGGGTGTATAAACCTGTGGTTCTTAATTCTAAGATGACTAAATATTACTGACGGGTGGGAGGGATATCACAAGCAGGTTTGATGAAGCTGTAGACAAACGGGAGATGAACATTTGGGGGACATTTAAGAACCTTACGGCAAATAACAATGTGACATCCGGTTGGGTTACAGAAGGAATTTATTGGATATTTATATATACGTGAATCCGGTCGGCGACATCAAGTCAAAAGAACACAGCCACGAGTATGATAATTTATCATTTCCAGTCAACTTACTTGGACTGAAAACGGACAAGAGAACAATTCAAAGTTTGGGACTGTGTAAACTGAAGGAATACAAATTGAAGGTTACCGTCTAATGGGAAACAAACTCTTACATTATCATTTCATTAAGGTAGAGTGGTTGCCAGAATTAGTAGGTAAGATTCTCATGCAGACAAACGTCATGAATTTCATAAAATCGCGCCTTTCAAGTATACGGGGAACACACTTGAGGTTCAACCAGTAGGATGAGTAAATTGGCATAGTTTTTTCCGGTTGGTTGCGTGACTAATACAATTTTGGATAAGGTAGTACAGTCTATTGGTAAATCAATACAATCAGCTACTTTACTGAGATTCACTTGTGCTTACGTTTAGCGATGAGATGCAGTACTTGTTGGTTTAACCGTATAGATAAAGAAATGATAATAATCGATGAACACAAGCGGGTGTTTGATCTGCGACCTAGGTGTAATGTAATAGGTCAGGGTTACTTCTTATATCTGAGTATTAGAATGTAGACCGATTCATCTGGAGAGCAAATCAATGACCAGTGGAAGCAAATCGCCACCGTTTTTGTTGCTACACACGGTGTGAATTTATTCAAATCCTGTTACATGTACTTCGGTCTCAAAGCCAATTATGTATTTGGGCTGTTAACGAATAGGGTAATTGAACATAGGAGACCATGTTTGATTATCGTTGTTATGGGAGACAAGCCCTAACAATGTTGGTCTTGGTGTGTTCTCCAATCTGGAAGCGTTGCTCGCGGACTTTTCGTGGTCAGGGTAGGCAACATAATCAGTGCCGTGCGGGCAACACGTCCGGCTCGGAGAACACATCAACACCAACATCCACATCCCGAACCATAATCATTCCACACCATTTTCAGCCTAAAACATGTTTCAACTCGGACTAAATTTCATCAATTCAGCGAAACGCATCACATTTCGGCATTCACATGTGCTTTAGTTGATTGGTAATGTTTACCGAATATTCAAAGTGATCGAAGCAAAAACACAAACAAGTGAAGCTTACCATTTCGAGAGTTGTCACCAAAGACCTTTATCCGGCGAGGTACCGGCGTTTGGTTTAAACAATGATTGTATACTAGGCACGCATTTCCAAGACCGCAGTAACAGCGTTTGTTCGGCCATATACATCAATTTCTTGGTCTCATCAGTTTCAATTGTTTGAGGGTTATTGGATTTTAGTGTATCACTTTTCCTTTTTACGGCGTTATTTGAAAATTATGTGCAACCATGTTTGCTGATACTCAGTGTATTTACGACATACTATTCCCATTTTGTTCAAACGTTGAATTCAGATGAAATTAACAAAAAAGGCTTGCTTTTCATTTTCCTCAATGTAGTAGAGTTTTTCTGAATCCCGCGAGACAAAGAATTATTTATATATAGCTATGAGTCAGGTTTTTGTTCAGGGAACCGATAGTGAAACGAATGATCGAAATATTGAACGAAACGTTAATGCGTGTAATAAAACGATCCGTGAATCATTTAAGTTCCGTGAGTATTAAGCTCACCTCATATACACAATAGTTTGTGTACAACACTGTTTGTCGTTGGCTGCCTAATAGTGGATAATGAAAAGAATTGTTCGCTTCACAAACCAGTTTCATTTGAAACACTTTTGATGAAAACCAGGATATGGTTGCTTTCTTGATGTGCTTTTGAGCTATTCCTAATCTAGCTGTACGGTGTTAACCTCTGGATTTGGGCTAATACGGACACATGACATAGTGCTTCCAACACGCGCCGACATACATACAGTCATCCTTTGTGATAACAAACGTATGCAAGTCGCGTTCGTTGTGGAGGCACTCCAAATCACAACGCCCGTCGAATCGTGAGACGAGTTGGAATGTGATGGCGGACAGATATAAACTGCCGATCTCGGAACGGAACATACATAGTATAGTTGAAAACGTGGCTTTCTAGTCATAGGGATCTGGCGTACATTAGGGTACTATAACACAGAGCACTCTGTCGTTATTTCACGGTATCAATCACTCAGACAGAGCAGTTTCGTTCCACAGTTTCCGCGTTTGCTGAACTGGTTGTTCGTATTGATTAATCAGTCGCAAATCTGTATTTAAATAATATTACATATTCCTTATTTGTATCACGGTAATCAGAGCAACATAAAAAAGACCTTTGTGTTTGTATTGTAAGTGATACAGTCACAATATCGGTCCTTCTCTTTTGAAGTTGCTCGTTCGATGTGACAATTTCCATTCAATGTATACACGAATCCATCTAAAGCCCTACTCGGTGTTTTTATCGTGTTATATTTCGTGAATTAGGCCATAAACCGCGGCTCAAGAAAACGTGTGTGGTATGACGTCATTTGTGTGTTCCTGCTCATATATCTCATAGAACGACTGGAGGCCCAATCGGGAACCAAGCACACGAGATACTAGGCTGGGTTGTTGATGTTCACAATTAGTTGCTCTTCCTCTCCCGTTTTCAATGCTCGGAAGGTTATGTGAAATTGAAAGCCAATTTTGAATCCATTGACTGAGTTTACTGAGCTAAATACTGAGTGCATGTCGCGGATTTCCACAAGTCAAATGGAAAAATTTGTCATCGATCAATTTACTCTATAAAAGAGCTATTGCTATGCCCTACATGAATGTTTTTTGAAATCCAAACGTTATACCCAAATTTCATTTGCAAAGTCCACTCGAGACCAACGAGTTGTGTGGGGCACAGCGGTTGGAGGCGAAGAACATTGATGACCAGGAGGAGGAAGAGGATGGGAAATGTTATTTTGCTAAGGATAATTCATCGGGACCATCGATCGGTTTCACAATGAAAACCGAATATAGAGATCACACGAAGAGCATTGCGATAAAGTTTATTTTGACCATGAAATTTGACTTCTCTAGTCACTTAGACGTGTTAGATTACCTCATTTCTGAAAGAGTTTTGACATCATTGGAAGATCGGACGATTTTCTGGGGTCGTCTGAATTTCGATCAACACACAAATGATATCGGATTCGTGGATCTCCGTTTGCATGATTCAACTGAACGCAGGGAGCACAACACAGCATGGTGAGCCAGATCTTGTTCAGCTATTCGTAACCATGAGTGAACTCGTGCAACGAAGTTCTGAAGTTGGAAATACTTTTCCATTTCCAAATTCCTCCTCAATTATCCATAGATGTAAATAAAGGACATTTATTTCCTTCCCCATTTTTGACTGAAAATTCCTTATTGTCTTATATCACTACCTGAAAGGGTGTGACATTGTTTGACAAAATACAATTTGTGGAAGCTCGGAGTTACAGCTCAAAATCAAAACAGCAATTGGTGCGGAACAGCATGGAACTTCAGGCTTTCTAATAAGTAATTCCTTCTTATGAGGCTCTTTATTTTGATCTATATTGGTGATCAAAATAAAAACTGTTTTCCATGTGATGGACAAAATACCGGTGAATGATTACCTGTTAACATCATTCAAATGAAAATCATTTTACTAACAAACTGCTACCCATTGAAATTGTGATTTTGTGTAAGGATGTAAAACGTCGTAACATTTATAAGTATTCTGTTCCAAAGAGGGAATTTGTCGTGTATAGAGCAACTGTGGTGTGAGCTGAAAAGCAAGAAAGCACCACCGTACGGCTGTTTTGAACTATATGGGTATCATAAGCGATGCAAATCCATCGATTCAACTGAGGATCAAACCCGGGAACTCACAGGGAAAACGCACGCATAATACCCACTAAGCCACAGGGCAGCTAATCGGACAGATTTTGTTTTCCATTTACACAGTAAAGCACAACCGCGAGCTTGTTGCGGGCATAACGCCTTACTCATTTCAACACTAGCCTCTGGGGTTATGACTCGGTTGGAAACTTCCACAACCTGACTACTAGTTACATGAGAGTATTGGAGGATTTCCAAAGAGGAAATTCGTCGTGTGTGATCCTGGGTTCGATCCTCAGTTGGGTTGATGAATTCGCACTAGTGATTAGACCCAACCAGCAGCTGTACAGCGCTTTCTTTCACGCTTCATTTGCTACATACACGATAAATGTCCTCTTTGAAATTGAATCCAATCCCCCATTACTCTGAGTTTTCGGTTTATAAATGCGGCAGAAAGATAACGTGTTAGAGATTCACATTAACCTGCGATCTCATTTTTTTTAATTGTGCACTTGCTCAGATGTAATCATAAGCTTAATTTATTGTATAATTAATTTGGTGGTTAAAAGTAAAGCAAGACACACAAGGTATTGACAACATAAAATGGCAATAGCTTTAAATGCTTATGAATCATTTTATTGATGAGTTCATTTAATTTTTTCTACTGAGCTTTCGTTATCCTATAAATTACGTACTACAAACCATTGCTCGAAACGAGATTTCACTTCCTACAAGACCAACGACGAATGAAGCAACAGCATAATTGGATACTGTGATAGATATTTTGGGTATGATGTGGAGTAGCACCATATTCAATTCTATGAATGAGACTCAATAGGCTAGGCACTGGTGGAAGAGATCTGATGAAAACCACAATGTCGCAAGAGTTTAATAAATCAGTGACTGTATACTATTATATATCGTTAACAATACTAACAACACTAATTAGGTTGTCAGCTAGCGGTAATAATGTTTCGGATCCGACTACGAACGGGTGTTTGCCTGCGTGAATCAGTTACAGTTTCAAGTGTTCAAGCAGTTATACAATTTCTGAGGAAGGTGAACTGGTTCAAAGACGGGTAGGTGCTTGTACTATTTGTTCTTGGCTCACAGAATGTTGGGGAGGGCGGGGCTGGAAATCCGAAAGCCTAAAACTTCACCCACTGCTAGCACACAATGACTCACCCAGCGAAATTTTGCCATTGGGTAGAAATGCGTTTATCCCAACCATTAGGTTACTTTGCCCGATACGGGGCGAACACACTGCAGTCATGATGATCTCGACTGATCCATTGCTTAACTACTTCAAGTAATA
>UZAN01040907.1:34219-52650 GCA_900618425.1 Echinostoma caproni | reverse complement strand
GCGAAAGCCTGTTTTCGTCCTAGAAACTTGACCTGACCTGACCTGACCTGCAGCGCAGAAACTACTGTTACTACACCTGACAGCCATCTTTGAGAAGTTTCTGACTCTATGCTCTTTTTGAAAGGCAAATGGACATATACGGATTTCATAACAGCTCCTATTTCTGCTGGTCCTCCTCATGTTCTATCAGTATAATGTTCCTAGTAGCGTTTTGTGCAAAAGCAACAGGTTGAAAACTGAGTTCAAGGTAGATAATACTTGCCGTGCAGATTTTCTTTGCATTCTCAGCCAAAAACGTGGGGCATCTCTCTTCGTTTCAAGGTCGATTGATGTTCGAACACCTTAAGCATGGAAGAGAACTTCTGACCCCTAGAGAATTGATTTCATCAAATCCGGGTGAAGGTGTGAGGGTATTGATTTTTTGAAGAATCAGACAAAATTCTGAACGAATCGTCAAAGTTTAAAATGAACCTGACAAAAACAAAACGATTTTTATAGAAAAATCGATTTTAACAAAACAGCTAAATGAAAGAAAAATGGGATAATCAATGCCTTAATGTTCACGCCTTTTTGACCAACATATGAAATGGTAAGGTACATAAATTGAGTAATCTCGTTAAGTCAGTTTGGGATATGTGCTTCTACATGTTTGGCGTTTGCTGAAACCAGCAGACTTTTCGATTTCCCCATATAGTCTACCAGACATTTTTCATTCTCGAGAAACCTCAGAAGCCTCATTCTCGAAGATAAACAGATACTCTCGTCTGAGCTTAACTCAACGTTTAAAAACGAGACAATTAGTGAAGAAAGAGCATTGATGAAATGGGTGAATTATTTCGAGAACAATGTTCCATCGAATGAGGATCAATCATTATTGTCTGCCTACATCCTCGGTCGATTCAGTGATAGCATATATTGCCAGAGTGATGGGACGTGCAACGGGGCAACCTCTAAAACAGCGGGACCACAATTTAACAATCCAAATTTGTACTTTTCTAGACAGAACAACAGTGGGTAAATCCCGTATAAATTTGGCGTCAAAATTAAGTAGAGTGTACGGACCTAAACACCTAACTTTATGTGAACCGTTGCGATTTCAAACTCCTTAGCAGACGAGTGAAAACTCACAAATAACATGCTCTAGGTACCACAGCACTGAATCGTACCGCTTACCAAGTGCATTTTTGGTCGAATGAACTAGCGATTGTATGCGTGAATGTGAAGTCTGAATGATGCTCCTCACAAATAAAAAACAACAACAAAGAGAGGAATTTTACCCTGATCATTTTGGAGCGATTAACAAAACGAAAAGTCAGATCTAGTTTAAAGCACAAAGTAAGTTGTACTGGACATTACCAATTGGCTTAGGAGGGAATAACGTATTTCTGAAGCCATTGTTTGGATAATAAGGAGACCACCAACCCAACTCAGATCTCTTACCTCCGTATTGCATTGTTTACAGATGGTGTCCGTAGCAGTATGTCGAGACCGTTGTAGAACGTCCCTCAGGTAAACGTATCCCTTCATCAAGTTGCAATCAACAATTATAAATGATCAAGTGGAAAGAAGTGGTTTACCACCTGCAGCGTTTTGATTTACCACATTTGATGGTAAACATGAGATGTAAGGTAAATATCCAGTGAAGCCGGAACAGTTAACGGTTTATTCACTATTGCCAAATGGATGCCAGAGATTTTCCACAATCGGTGCACGTATGAAATGATTAATCTCGTGGGGAGTGCAACTACTTTTGATGAAAATTTTCAGTGATTGGCCTTTGAAAGTTGATAAGTAAATTATTCCGCATTATTTAATTTACTACATAATTTTAATGATATTCGTCAGAAGTGAAACAAATGCGTTACTTGGACAAAAGTGACGAGGGAGAGGTGGAATAAACGAAAAATGCTCGCGAACTTATTGACCAAATGTTGGAAATAACGTGAAACAATGATGCAACAGTAATGATAATGCGTGAAATATTCTACTCTATTGATACGGGTAAAAAGAGCAGGTAATACCATGGATGGTAGTGATTGCCAGACGAAGTTGTTATGCCAAAAACGAACAGTATCGGTTTTCGTACGACTCAACTTTGCATTGCCTGAATTTGTCATGCTTGTGCTGTCACCCGGATTTACCACATAGAAGATCCAGCGACTTAAAAGGAACAGAAAGCTCACTCACTCCGGCTGGGTTGATGTCTGCCTTTGGACGCAAAGATCAAACTTTATTCATCAAGCTGCCTGTAGTGTGGAACATGTTACGCGGGTTAAACAAAACGTCATGTTTTGCAATAAACCCTAATCTAGCATCCAAATGTGGTTGTTACTGTGTTTTGATCAGTTAAGTGAGTTCAGCGTGTACAAGAAACAGTAGCTGCTCCAGCTCTGGTTCATGACGCAACATCGGGTCGATCGTGAAACGTTATTATATGTGAACTACGTTAATCGTAATGCTGCAATGCTCAAAACTGCTGGAATGGTCGCTGAATGCTGGTGTAAACGACAGGAGAAACTTGTTCATCATCGTGGCTTGATTTTGATCACCTCTCTACCTTCCACCTTCATATTCGTTCATTTTCAAACCCAGTGATGAACACTAAATAAAATTTATATCTGAGTGTGGTGAGAATCAGGTGAGATACAGTGACATTATCTAGGACAAAAATCCTGCATTTTTGCTAAAATAGGCTGTCTTCTCCAATTGATCTCGGAAATCGGTTGTTTCAGCATCATTCTGAAGGCAATTACACTTGCCAATGAAGCTTTTTAGAATTACTGCATTGCGGTCTTTATTTGTTCGAAGCCGTGGACAGTTAATTGGAATCCGTATATTTTTAGTTGGTGCCTTTGTTAAACAATGCACACTGCACATATTTTGCAGCCTTATGATCACGGTACCAATTATTTACAAATTTAAGATCAACCTGTCACCTATCCTTCCAAAACGCTTGCAAAGCACCATTCATCTATCACATCACTGCAAACAACAGCCAGAGGTGTATATTTATCTGTCACGTGATGGTTCAAACCCGGATATGGCAACGATACATTTGGTTTCACTGACAAATACTTGCAGGAATGAAGCCCTCTCACAGCAGATTCAATGGTTTTCTATGCGACGGTTTTACATATCATCAACAAACATAGTTATCAGTTAAAAGTATAGGATTAACCATGAGCCACCTCATAAATTAATGTTCTGGGTTACGCCACAAAACTATCGGCATAGTAAGCCTGTGTGATATTCTCTCTCACATCGCAAAATATGCTTATCTACAGTCTAATGCAGAGTGTCTTCATCTATTGCTTTACCACTTTATAATAGTAATATGCAAAAATGAACCAGTTTTCACGTCTCCTTTTTGTAATGAAAAATTCCGGGGACGTAATTGCTGACAGATGTACTACAAGCAGAAGACAAATCAACATGTTGAGTTAAGGGAATATTCTATGCCAAAAATGTGTATCAAACATGCAACGAATCTGTATAGTTGAGGCAGCGTTTGTTTCGGTTGTGTTCAAGTAAAAAGCAAAGTTGACTGCACCGGATGAATTCCGTGATTGCCTCCGTGCGTTTTGAGTGAAATCGATCTGAGAGAAACCCGCTGATGATATCTGATGCATGCTGACTGAGGTAGCTACTGCACTAGCGTTTTTGTCAGAAAAATAAACATAGAATTTCATTTAGAGCCTAAAAATCAATCAGAAGGATAAAACGTATTTTTGGACTATTTGACATAAAAACGTTTCGCAATTTAAACAGAATAAATAAAATACGTTGAGGCAGTCAGCTTACATGCTGGATGCCATGTGCCTCTGTAAGTTGGATGGGTAATTCGAATGTGGAAAGATCAGTGCTATCGGAGTGGTCTCGTAGATCAGCTGGTAGAGTGTGCGCTGTACAAAAGCATAGACCGGGTTCGAATCTCACCGAGGCTAGTGAACGTTTCACAAACTCAGCATTTAATTATTGGTATCAATAGCGCATGGTGGCAAACGACAAACAAAGCATACGCAATTGAAAGGGGGGGGATGTTGTACATTGTATTTGTCTTTCTTTTGTTTGTAACTTTCTAATTTGTGTTCTATTTTGAAAGTGCAAGGTGGGAATGCGAAGAACGTTCTTTTCGATTTATCGCTTCAGACAATTACTTGTATGGTCAGATTGGATTACTAGATTAGATAAGATTAGATTATTGCAAGATCTAAGCTGATATCGAATGAATGTTTGCGTGCAAAATGTTACGTCTCAGTCCCAGACAGGTGAAGAAACGCTTTCTGCATCAAAAGGGTAAATCTTCGGCAGTTTAAGGTTTTTACAGTGGATATACAAAACCAGTTGTGAATAACAAAATGACAGTATAAAAAATGTTATACTCTAGTAACTGAGAGGAAAAAATAGTGCAAGAGTATTTCCCTGATGCGGATCAGAATAGTCTTACGCCTAAGCAATAACCGAGCAAGGTATGAAGTTACAGTGTTTCTTTATGTGGAAGTACTCTCAGGAAGGAGTTGATATTCGGAGCGAGTTCTTGGGATTCGACTGGGTTTTCACGATATCTCGGTACCTACAGTGCCATTGATCACATGTTATCCTGTCAATAAAGGAATCGCAAACGTCGAAATGCTTGGAAATAAAGAAATCAATCAAAACAACTCTATTTATTCCACTATAGCGGGACAAGGGTATAAGGGATCTGGAAAACAAAGTGGTCATTTTTTCCAGACCGACGATCCATATCGGGCAGAAATGTAGCCAGTGTGAGGAAATGTAGGCAATCAAAAATTTGAGAATACGATTATGTGCGACAGCCAGTTTCCTGAGATTGCTTGCATAAAAAGACCCTTTTTTGAACTTCTGTAAAAACGCCGATGACATGAGCAGAACAGGAGAGGTTATGGTTTAGGGTGACACCAAGGTAATAAACGGATACAAATTTGAGGATGGTCCCCGATCTTATGATCGGGGAGATTGTTTACCAATGATAGGCAATGGGAACTGATTTTAAGACTAAACGGACCAGCAATGCATTTATTGATGTTAAGTACAAGAAATCGGGGCACAGAAAAATCGTGAAGTACATTAAGGTTAACCCGGAGAGGTCGAAAACTATCTGAAATAGGGGATGGGTAACCAATCACAATATCATCGGCATACTTACATGCAGAGAAGTTACTGGGGTTAGGAAGATTCAGTATGTACATAGAAAAGAAGAAAGGGGATAAGATGGCACCCTGAAAAACACCATCTTCAATGTTAATGGAAGATGACTGCCCCCCTTTAGTCCCCATTCAGTGAAGTAAACTGGGTCCTACGGGAGAAAAAGTCGATTAGTACATTCAAAACATCGGGCGTTAGACCACACTCAGAAAGACATTCAATGATCACTCTTCGCTTAACAGAACCAACTGCGTTTGCACAATCAAGAAAGCTAATCGAACGGTACCTGCACTTTTGTTTAACACGGAAACACAAAAATGAAAAATATGGGCAACGGCGTCAAGTGTGGACAGATGAGATCTATAAACAAAATGTAAAAGATCACGGGAGTTAAAAAGGGGTATCATGCGGTGCAGCAAAACAATCTATGGCGTCACGATAAATGGATAGGGAAAAGCCGGATAAAACGTGGATACGATATGAAAGATGTTAGTGAGGAATAAATAAAGCAGGTGTGAGAAAAAGACAGCATATGAGGAGGTAAGGTAATAAAACGTGTCACGTGGAAATGCGGACAATCAGTTTTATGACCACAGTAACCGAAGCGCTTGGACCCGGTTATTATTATTATTATTATTATTATGGAATTGCGTGAAGTTAAGAGGTAGCTTTATTTTGACAGAACTCACACAATGACGTCTGATTATGAGACATCCTTGGGCCTAAACGGGCATTCGAAAAGAACCGAGTGAGACCGCTACTTCTGTTGTATGCACCCGGCCCCCAGGCAAACGGATGAACTGACCGTCGCGAACGGTCAGTATCATGAATAGGTTTTACCACCGTACACGTGTTATGGTACGAATACACCAAAGATTGAATATCACCCGGGGGCGAGGGAAGTCTTAAGATCTTGGAGCTTGTAGTTAAAAAACCAAAGGAACGCTAAGTTTGTATAAGATGCTTCTCAAGACCTATATTAAACACAATTAGTAGGCTTAATACTCCATCTTCTTGATGCACTGCGTCAGTACTGGATCAATTTAGTGAATTAATAAATGTAGACTGGATTCGCAGGAGGGCAAAACACTGGCAGAATTCAAGTGAAAGTTTTCGAATGGAACAATGGAGGTGTTACTGAAGTCAATAAAACGTTTCACGACAAAGCAAGAATGCCTGTATTATCCAAGAATCTCGAGCATGCACGACTTTACGTAATTATTAGTATTATAGCTGTTCTCATACAGCACCAACGACAACTCATGACGAACGAGGATTGATAACTACAAGGAGTTGGTAAACTTCTAAGCAGTTTGTTAGAATTGCATATATGTTAATTTTTGTTATCTGTTGTCGAGTATTCGAACAAAACCGTACATTGACATTTTGATTACACCGAAACAGACTATGGCACATTTTTCCGAAAACAGTTTATTAAAGAGAAAGTGTTACAATACCTTCGTGCCATTCCACAACTACTAGGTGAGTGAGATAACCTGGCCGCGTGATTTCGGTCCTGGATCTCAAATGTCATTCATAGTGCGAAAGTGCATAAGAAATGATCCTTAATGTACGAGTGGGTTCCTTTGATGACTAAACGCATTACGCAGATGTATTTGATTTGTTGTGATTTGTTAACGGAACGAGAACTTTGGGTTGGGATCGACTCAAGTTACAGTTTAATTCAACTCCAATACTACCTTGTCTGTTTCATGGAGCACCTATCAGTATCGCAGCAAGACGAAACAGTATCTATGCTTAATCCCCCTCGTCGATATTATTTTCCCATATACCACCTTTTGTAATGCATTTTATTAAGCGTCATTCTGTATAATGTGTAATGTGTGTGTAATGTGTGCATGTGCAAAACAATAAAAACACAAAATAGTTCATGTAATGGAAATTCTAATTCAAAATGATTTTCAAGTAAATATTGTTCCTTATGGTACGGTTTTCGCAAGTTTTTTGTGTGACATACATCACTCAAAGTCAATAGGCAGGTCAGGAAGCAGTGAGCTAACTTCGATAATCACGTTTTACAAGTTGGAAAATGCTGTGGAGCACCGGTAATCATGAAATAGTCAAATGCAGGACGCTTTTTTTATTTAGTTGTATGAGGCTGAGGTATGTAGGGAATAGTAAGGTGCAGATGTGAGACTTGTGTGGCTTTCGCGGTGCTGCATGTTTCAACATGGAGACATACTATCGAGAAAATAGATGATCGTATTAATTTAACGACAAATATAAATCAACACTTCAGGTAGTTGATGGTAATCTGTGTAACTGGCGGAATTGGACTGAGGCAATGGTTCGCATCCCACGAAATCACTCAATCTTATCCAAGCAGGATTAAATAAACAACTTTGCAAACAATTCCAGAACAGCATTGAGCTGCTTCTAAGTTGAATCAAGAGAATGGGTGATTCTCTTTTTAGTTTCAGGAAATTTCAACTGCAAACAGTATTCCTACATGTGTGTGGTGATCTAGACATACGAGGCCGAATTCCAAGCACGACCATGTACAGCATCATGTCATCCAATCAAAGTTCACGAAGCTGGACTAATGCTACACCGGGCGAACATTACATCAAAGTGAGCACATACGGTGCGTCTGCGGAAACGGTTACGTGATTGGATGATAGTCTTTCGAACAATGAGATGGCCTATTACTTTCCATAAAACATGCTTTATTTCTATCAATAAACATTGGCACTTGCTGCTACCAATTCTCCGTGTAATACATTGATTTCCGTAGTCCGGGTTGGGGTTAATCCAGTTTTGAGTATTACAATATGGGTTCTCCTATTCCTATATTAAATACAGTTCCGATTATAACATTGTATCAAGCTAGGTTATGTGATTCTTATTTGCAACTACCCCCCCCCCACAGCTGTTTTGCGTGCTTACACACAGTAACGACTGGCTTTATTTGACACTGAGGAGGAATCCTTATTGGTTCTTACTACTGGCAAGGGTTTCTGCTTACGACATCAGTTTAAGGCCATGCTGAATTTGGCGATAACGCTTGTCGAGTTCAGTGACGGTTTGCACAAGCCGTAGTCAGAGTTAGAGCCAAGTGCCATCAACTTCTAATTAATAATAATTGCCGAAACCGTTTCCGTGTGTTAAGCTTCACTTCCAATTGAATGTACCGTTTTCCTCAATCGCTGGGGAATCCACCTTGAACACAGTCACTCAGGACAAAATTTACACAATGAGTTTGTTGCATTCCTTCGAGATTGGAAGTTATTATCGAACATGTCATCCCAAGTACAGTCTCTCTGAAGAAAAATAAATGTCAAATACAAGTTATTTCGTGCGAATTACAAATGGAAATTGTATATGTTTATGGGGTATGGTGACAAACAGATTCAAAGGTGAGATCCATACAACTTGTTCGCAGGCCAGTGTAACTAGTTTACGTAATCCGAATAAAAAATGGGTGAGAATGGTTAGCAAATGGGCGAGGATGACTAGTTAATGTGTATGTTCCAGTAGACATAAGGCGGAGTTGGAAAGTTAGAACACGTGGACATGCGAAAACAGAAAGGTAATAAGCCGAATAAGCAATACAGATGATTATTAACAACAAAAGTTGAAAGTCATTATCTATGTAAAGGGGTGAAATAGGGGATGTGGAATTAGTGTGCATCGGTGGATGGTTTGAGCGAATGGGGCAGGGAGAGGAGAACGAAAGTCATGATAATGAGGCGGTGGGTGAAGGATCGGGTGGGGCGGGAGCAGATTGCTTCCATGGTAAAGCCACCATCTGGTTCTGAGCGTATAGAATCGGGTTCGTTCCTCGTATGTTTAAGGCTGCAAAATTGGTTTGTTCCAGCATCCAGTCTCACGCTGACTGGGGACCTAATGGAGGAAGTAGACAAATGTTGCTATCTGGGCAGCTATATCTCACCCGGCAGAAGCATAACAGATGAAGTGTGGGAGCGTATACAAAACGCTTAGCTGGCATTTGTCAACTTGGTACATCAGTGGCTCCGTCGCGACGTCCGGCTGTCTGTGATGGGGCTAGTATATGCTGCAGCAGTTAGGCCAGTGCTGCTTTACGGTGTAGAGAATTGGCCACTACGGGAACAGGATAAAAATAAATTGTTGGTGTTCGAACACCGTTTTCTAAGTCGCATTGCATTGGTGGGTTAACCGGTCGAGCAACGATGAGGTTAGACGTGGAGTTTTAGATGATCGAGATGATCCACTGGAGCAAGTAGTCGACCTTCATAGAGCATGTTGATTGGGACATGTACTGCGCATGTCACCAGATAGGTTGCCGCGGGGGGCGATGTTTGCCGAGGAAGGTAGCGGTTAGAAAAAGATCAAGGGCGGTCAAATGAGGATCGGGAATGGGGGTATGAAAACCTTAAGCCAGTGACTGGGTCACATAGGTCCCGTTAGGCTCCTTAGCTGGGGACCCCAAGATCATGATCACCGGTGGTCGTGAGAACTGAACTGAACTGATGGTTACGGCTTCCGCGAAATATAGCTGGTAAGGTCTTTTTTGATGGTAGGTAACTCGGAATGCATCCGTTGGATTCGCATATAATATATACGTCTATATATATGTCCATTTGTACTTCACATGAAGTAACTGGTGATAAGCAGACATCATGCATAGCACTACTGGCTTCTTTCAAATTTATTCGGGGAAATAATTGCTTAAAATGCAAATTAAACAAACAGGTTCATAAATTTGTTTTAATAGCAATCAGTTTAGTTATCTTCCGTTTCTTAAGACGCATCACAGATGTACTGCAAAGTTTTGCCAGACCACTTGTTTAACTACTTGTATACCTAACCCGAAGTGAAAGGGAGTTACCTCTATGCACACTAGCACTTCGATGGAAAACATGAAAGGACTAGATTCTTAATAAACAGGTGTAAAACATGTCTAGTGGCAACTTGCCGATAAGAATTTGAAAACTTGCAGTGTTTTGAACAACCTCGCATATATCGCTCTATAGTCGAATACTGTTTCAAATGCACACGTGAAACTAAACAACGACTTGAAGTACGAAGTAGGCTAAAATTAAAATTCTTAGGAAATACACTTATCACACTAAACGTTCTGACGGAAATTACATGAAGAAATCGGACTTTATTTTGACGTTTATCGGATGTGGTTGAACAGTAAAAGATACAGGAAACTAGGTTTACTGGAAATGAAACGTGCTTCTAATTAGCCATTAAGCAAACAGAGAAGAATTGCAAGTGTCCGTTAGAGAGATTGCATAAAACAATAAAAAATCTCAAACACGATAAGACTGACCAAGGACGTTGCTCTTTATTCGCGTGCATACAGCTTTCGGTCACTGCAAGCGGAGTCATTTTTGTTGTTGAGCTTTAGCCAATCATATTTATCCATGATCACGTGAAACGAGTATGATGCGCTTCCCTTGACTCTGATTGGATGTCTAGGGTCAAACACAGATGGTCTATCTCGTAGTAATCTATGCATACGTCGCCATTAACATGGACAAATAAAACAGTGACCCCTGGTTTGCGTCCGACCTAGCTTTGGGTGTGAATTTTGCCATAAACTCATACCACAAATGCGGAACATTGTAAACGTTACATCACGTACTCCCCATGAAGAGGATTTTATTCTTTAACGTGTAGTCACCTAGCCCGAAACCGTTCAATAAAATTTCTTTTCACAACAAAAGGAGTTTGTACATACATGGAAACAATGCATTTGTTATGCTGTACTACCGGATTTTCTTCTGACCGAAAATTAGAAGCGGAAGCCAGGCTCGTTTCCAAGGCAATAAATCGACGACTGAAACAGGCACACCGGGCTGAGGCGAATTGTTTGAAGTTGTTGCTTTTGGGTGAGTGATTTATTTTTTATGAGGCATAAAAAAACGAAATTTTTCATTACTGACTGGTAGTTATTTTANTATTTTGGGTGCAGTTAAGACAGGGTAAATAAACAATGGAGAAATATTTAAAATATACAAAAAACTACACGGAGTAATCAAGAAAAGACCAACTAGCTACGGAAAAGACCTTTGTTTCACTTCGACAAAGGGAATTTACTAAATGATGTAACCGACGATGCATGATAAAGTCAAATAATAATTCAACGTTTTACTATCACTTTCTCTGCTTTTTCTATGCATAGCAGTGTAATGCATCATCATTTACCACATAATCTTATTTTTATCCCAACATTTACTTAAAAACCTTCTTCCTAGCAGGCTTTTGGAGGGCATTAATATTTGTTCTGGTGTCCAACTCCTCCATCTCGACCGCTCTAACAATTCGCTTCCGTCCTATCGCGCTACCTTCAGTTGGTCTTGGACGAGCAGAACGTGTCCTCCTCACACGTATTCAATCCTCTCTTGATTCCCCGTATAACTCTCTCCTTCGTTTGCTTACAAATCAAACAGGGGCAAGCTAGATACAGTTTTCCCACTGGGAACTGAAACAGTAAACCCTTAAACTATTCTGAGAAATCCCTTAAATCCGGATCTATCTGGACAACTAATCCGCGTTCGATTCTATTTCTCACTCTCTCCTTCGTAGGAAACTGGTAACCTTTGGTTGTCTTAGTGATATATTAGCCTGGGAAAACTCAATACACCGTGCGAGGGTGGAAGTAATTCAGAACATTGGTTAAATCCTCCGAGGAACACCAAGGTTTTTTAATCTTTTTATTTTACTTCCTTTTATTGAATAAAGCAATGGTACAATTTTCAGGAAGGGGGGAAGCGGCCAATCAAAGGGCTGTCATTCAACACAATGGGTAAAGTCAGGCGGTGGTGGTGGGATTTGAACACACATCCCCGGGGTGATGATTTGGTGACGTTACCATTGGGCCGCCACCGCCCGTGGCAGACATTTCCTCATACTTATTTTTCTATCCACATCAGCAATTTGTCCTCAAACTACCCCACTTCTGTCTTCCTATACGCTAATAATATGACTTTATGTGAGATTACTTTCGACTCTTCTGATCGGTAACCATTTTCGAACAACTTGGATAACGCTCAACAATTTCTAGTTACTTCCAAACTGTCTCCTAATCCTTCTAAATTTTTAATAAGTCACTTTAGTCATCACGTTCTTCTTTCTCACATAATCTGGTATCGAATAACTCCGAAATAGTATCTATGTTTATGATGATAATCTTTTTTACACCCCTCATATAAAAGATATCATCCTTAAACACCCTCAGTTTTCACTTCAATAATCCATTATCTAGAGATTGGAGTAGCGGTATGTTTTCCTCATTTTAAAGTTTTGAACAACTGTGGCTTTTGCTAAGCTCTTTAAAAAGGACATGAAGGCGCTCTTTAGTGAACTGACCGTTATTATCCCTGACTCTGCACTTCCGCTGGAATCGTTGATAACTAGTCTGTGTGAACGTCATTTGCACGCAAGTTAAAAGTTTACACATGGGAGTTCTATGGATCTCACACATCCGCAGCACAAAGATGAAATTTCTTGTCGCTTCCATTCCCCAACGTGATCCCATTATCTTTGGGTTCACTTTCGTATAAATATAGGGTAACTCTACTGCACTCTCTTTCGAACTTATTCCAGTTAACAGGAACAGGGTTTTACAGAGTTAATTCTTAGTTTTGAGGCTATGTTTATTTCTCTTTTTTTCTCTCCACTGTGTACACTTGACAGAAATATAGGCTTGCCGAAGTTGTTATCACAGTTAACCAATGAAATTCACAGGCCATCAATGCGAAATGATCAAGTGAACGCTTGATTAGCGCCAGACACATTTAATATGGTCTACATGTAAATCATAGGACAAATGAGGTTGTAAGTGGAGGGAGAAGAATCTAAATTACAAGATATGTTGAATTCCCCTATTTTATGATGGTCTCATCATATCTGTTCATACATCCACATCACGGTTGGCTGAACGTGACAAGTTTGGGGAGTAGCGATAGCAAAAGGGGCAAAAAAATCAATGTATGGGGAAAAAGTGTAATGGCATTAAATTGGGCTTAGGAGCAGATAATGTGATCTTTCCAAGGAGGGGGGGGGAGGCAATCACGCGTAGTGGAGAAGGGTAAGACCAGCTACGAATTCCATTTGTGTACACTAGTTGAGTATTTTTCGTCGATTGACAGCAGCCCTAGGAAACGTATGGTTGTGGCAACCCTCCTTCCCAATGAAAACAAGGAATGTTTCTGGGTCTGTCACACTCAATGTAAACAAAGTGTGGGGAAGGTGACTGAGGTGAGTTGAAGCTGAAACCTGTCAGACGCTAGATTCATTACACCTGTACTGATAAGAGTACCACGAAATGTTTGAATTTACTGCATTATTTGACTGCAATAATTCTGATTGTTCTCGAGAAAAGGGAACCGGTTGCTTGCAACTTGCAAGTAATTGACCTTAGGGGCCTTTGAACAGCTCTAACAGATCTATGTACTGAGACAAGTGTAGCTCACGGAACAAGCGAGTGACTGAGACAATCCGATGCAGTTCAGCGCATTTCTCTGTTTGGTGAATAATGCATTGTGAATGAGATTGTAACCTATGATATCGACGGAGTGATTTTGATATTCAAGAAATATTTGATCAGTAAGAAGAGCTCAACCATTTTGATGTAGTTGAATTTGCACGTGACAGACGAGGAACACGCCAGATTATTTGTCGTAGCCATTCACTGCTGGTAATGATCAAGAGGTAAGGTTCTAGGCTACACGCATTCATTACCTAACATGGCGTTTACTGTAGCACATAGGGACCAGACACATATCCAGTACCCCTTCTTTCATCGCAGAGGTGTATCACTGATTAAGGAACGGCAGTAAATTAGGAATAAGTGAACTGTCGTACCTATCTATAATGCAATGCAGTCTGACAAACAACCATGAAATCAGGGAATTACTGTTACTTTCAAAAGAATAACCTACGACTGAAATGTTCTAATCAGTCCTCTAACAGATCATATTAAACAAATCAAGTTGCTCGAGCAATATCTGACCATGAATTATTGAAAAGGGATTGCGTTTGATCGCCAATCTACTGTGAACTGTCTGTAAAATATTCGGCCATAAAAAACGAACAGATTTGGACAGCAAGGGTAAATATATTTGGTTCCTGTACTTGTCGGGGCTGATGAATGCGAAGTCTGACACAACGTGCGTTCAGGAACTCGTACGAAAGAAACATCAATGCGTTTTTCGCGGCATTGCCTCTGAACTTGTGGTGCGCTGAAACCAAACACTGCTGCAAGAGAAGTGTGGCAGAGTTTGCCTCGGGGGTGAGTTTGCGCGTGTGCATATCTCGATAGCCTTTAACATGTGCTCTGTTTGAGTATTTATTTTCGGGTTGTTTAATCAGTTTACAGTTTACCGGGAGGCTTTTAGTTTATTTTCATGAGCGGCCAAGAAATCAGAATAAAGCACCTGTTCATCTGGTAACTAAACATGTTATTCACATATCCTTGCCATAGTGACACGAGTTCACCAATGCGCACCTCACCACACAACGTATAAAGCGCCTATCAAAGAAACAAACACGCTCTCATATTACGTATTCATTCGACCACTCCTGTCCCCAATCAAAGACCTTCACTCAGGTGGTCCATTCCGCATAGCATTTTCGCCATCTGTTGCAGCTGCAACGAAGCATACATTGACAGCACCGATCGACCACTGCGCACCGAAATGACCGAGCACACCACCAAGTACATGTGTGAAATAATGACAGCCTGATTGCATCACCTAGACCAATCTCGAGCATTGCATGCCAATTGATTGGAAGCGGCCTTACGATCGCGTTACGTCATTGTGACAAACACCGACTAAGGAAGGAAACTGTAGTTATTTTTGATCACTTGAATGATATTTATGTAATGGATTAGCTGATATATGCAATGAAAAACTTCCGAATTGACGAGGGTTTATTGCAATTCATTTTCCATTTTTTCTTATCATTTTGTACTTTACCCAATTGATAGCAAGCTATGCTCCAAAGTGTCTTCGGAGTCAAGGGAGATAACATCATAATATAATATCGTCAATCGGAAGCAATCCAAAACACAATCTTCGGTGGGACTATTTTGTTATCAAAATCACACGCAGTATCACTCTGACACGTTATCCGATTGAACAATTTTATGAGAACACTGTTGTAGAGCATTAGGACTGGTCTCCATAGTGACGTTTGTGACTAAATTAGTATGTGAAAATTATTTTGTTTATCATAAAAGGGCANNNNATTTATGTTTTTGTTGTGTGTTGTAGTCTTTTCACGAGTAGACGTCATAAAAGCGTGGATTTGTTTCCAATCTAACTGGGGCCACACATTATTTTATTATCCAAATATACTACTAGTTTGATATTATTTGTTTTATTTTCTGTTTGTGCGTTTTTCAAACAGGATTTTAGTTAGTAATAGTACTGATAAATAATTGGGCCAGACCTTTCTTGAACTTGAAATTTTCGGGTCATTAAGTGTGGTTATGCAAAATATGTTTGCCAGGTACAGTGAACATGATGGAAGAAGAAGAATCAACTTCGAAATGCAAAATGTATGCCTGTTAGAACCACGTGTTCGACCATGTGCAAAGCGCACACCTTGTTCCGAGACTGAGCGTAATTTACCGCAACTATTCAGTTAGCTACCACCATTTTGGGTGGGAGTTGCGCTTCTCGAACCCCAGACAAATCCGACGAGGAGTAAGCTTTGGATAGGGACTAACAATTCAACCTCCAATGTACGGGTGCTTTCACCGTGCTCCAGGTCACGCGCAAAACCCGTCCGACAAACTCACTGAGGTGAAATGAGGGAGCATAAATTTGAGAACGGTATTGACAGATACAAACTTGAGCGATTATTTTGAGGGACTTGTGCCGGGTCCGCACGAACACCGAATAAACTCTATCCATCAACGACAAATGACTGTCATAATAAACTCAATCAACCAAAAGAACGGAGAAAAACCATAATCAACTCACTAAGAGCTTAGAATCCGCAAACATCGGATTTCAAACTGTTACAGTATAGGCGGATTCCGTTGACCGCGGGGAACTATTACTTCCCTAGCTAATGTTGATTTACGCAAAGGAGAAGACCGATAACAACTAATGTAAGAAATATAAGAAGTCGTTATGTTACCATACAGACGTATTTTTAAAGACGGTCCATTTTATGCTGCGCAGCTTCAGTTTACAACCGTTGCAATTGGTGATGAATGGACCGGTAAAAGTGATATTATCTTCTTTCAAATTACTACCGATATCGTTCCATGTAGGAGGGACTCAATTACATATCGGAGATACATTGATGGAAAATTAGCAAAGGATTATTATATTCAATTATACTTGCACCACCACAGAGCTTGATGGGGAAAAAGAAACACTGAAGACCAACACTGTCTCTGTTCGCAGTAGTTCGTTGTATTGTGCGCTACTGTTCACTTTAGTGGGTGGTGTGTTTGCTGCGCAATAGATTCTTATAATATTCAAAAATGAATATTACACTATTGTACTTAGGGAAGATATCAAAAATACTCTTGGACCGTTTCACCAAAGATCCAGAGAGTCTTAATAAATTAGATGAGACGCATCGGTCTACGCAACTTGATTTATCTCCCCTCTCATTTCGTTCGTTCACAAACGATTCTCCTCAGTTTGGCACTGGTGGTAGTAATAGTAGTAGATGCTTTGAACCATGGCGTGCCTGGAGCGTACATTAAATGTGAAACCAGATAGGGAGCATCACATAATGTTCGGATTATAAAAATCTGAGACTGTTGCCTTCAGTAATCTGTCCAAATCCGATAATGTGAATTAACGTCACGGATTAGACATTCATTCGGTGGATTTCGGTGAATCTCAAGGAACACTTACCATAACAATCAATGCACACGTAGCAAAGTGTATTGCGTATGCCTCTGTGAACAGATCAGTGCTATCCGTGTGGCCCCGGGGCCCACCTGGTAGAGCACGCACTGTACAAAGCCTCGAGCGGAATCCATGCGTGTGATCGAATAGCACCGAGGCAAATGATTTTGTTACGACAAATCAAACACCCATGGTAATCTTGCACAACAAGAGAAGTTGGAAATCCAGTTAACAAATTTGTTTCTTTAATCGGCCGTGTTTGTACATACCATTTCGAATCGATCTCAGTTTAGCTAACCTAAATCGGGCCACGGATCACTGAGTGATTTTTATACTCGTAGATCACGAACACTTGGAAAATATTTACTGCCTGTTNNTTCATTTTTCATATTCCTCCTTTTACCCCTCCAATCCCAGTTCAGATAAACTAAACATTGATTGGTCTTACTCTTTGTTTACCTGTTCGCGTGCTTAGCGAGATTATGTCCTACCGTAGAATGTCACCGAGGCAAATAAAATTAACCGTTGTTGTGTCACACTAATTGTCTTTACTGCTCCCATGGACTGCACACAATTGCAAGGTCCGCATGAGGAAAACCAAAATGAATTGCGGTTTAATTGTTTGTTAAGATTGCACCCAGGTGCAGGGTACAATCTATTTGAAGTTAGACTGTTGATAACTTTGAGTCCCCAGGAGCTTTTGGTAGGCGACAAGCGTTCATCACTTTCCACCGCACCGGGAGAACTATGCAACGTGGAGAACATGTATTTATTTACGTTAAGCTGCACTACTAAAAGGAACAGTAAAATTTGAGCGTGTGTGTGCGTCGGGGGGGGGGATGACGAGTAACAATTGTCATGGCTCGCACCTGACCCCGATCGTATAAACGTAAAGTGTATCGTGAAATTGGTCAAGGTATCAGATTGTGCTTTGCAGTAAATCGCTTTCAACTGTTTAGACGTTGCACACTTACGCACAACTGTAAACACTCAAACGACTGCAGTCACAAAGAAACCATTTTTATTGATCATTTATCACGGTGTCCTTCTCTGTTATTAGTAGTTATAGTTATGGTAAGGGATGAACTTCATAACTTCACGTTCTCCGCGTTGTGCTGCTCCCAATGTAAGTGATGGTATATCATCCCTTCGTACTACCTAACTTGGAGAGAGTTATAAGAGTAAATATGTCGGCACACTGATTCAAATTCAGGAACGTCGTCTTGAACTTTGGGCAGAACATTTTAAGGCACAGTTTAGCTGGTCCCCTTCGACACAAGACCTTCCCCCATTCGTTTCGACTATGCAAATACTGCCAGTTGACATCAGTCCTCCATCTGAACTGGAGGTTACCCGGGAAATAAGTCACCTCAAACGGCATAAGGCTTCCGGCCCCGACGGGCTGTCCCCATCAGCTTTTAAGAATGGCGG
>UZAN01040907.1:2766-23645 GCA_900618425.1 Echinostoma caproni | reverse complement strand
TTTTGTGACAACCTCCAACGGCAATTTGGGGAATTAGCCCATGAGAAAGCCGAATACTCGCTCATGTGCTGAATACCTTTGTTTCAAGTTTGGAATTTATTTCCAAGGATTTCCAAAACAATCTGTCAAAGAAGAACAAAGCTTCCCATGACACCGGTTGTTTAGACCTAAGGTTAAACATTGATGACCTCTCCAAAACCAGTAGATGAACGATAAAAATTTCAATCTGAAGTATGTACAGTGGGAAACTAACTAAGTGGTGAGTGATTTCATCTGTTTCTTTAATGCAAACTTTTCAGTCTTCAAGTGGCAAAATGACAGCATCAATCTTTGATAATATACATTTTGATGAGTTTGGGAACACTATATGCTACAAAAGACCATTATCCATTGGTTCACTAAAGTCTCCCTGGTTTATGTGGCTCGAATCTTGTCGGTATTTTTTTGAATTATTTTTATAACCGTGNAATATGGAAAAATAATTTGGGCGTAGTTTTAAAATGAGAACGACAGCTGTGTGGATCACAAATGAATTGATGACATCAGTCTTGAAAAATCCTATTGGTTAGGGTTTCAGCTGGGTTTATCAGAAAGTGACATAACGAGTTCAAAAGACGTTTGTTTGTATTAGGAGGTACCCATGCCCCGATCTTGGCGGTATTGGCAAAGTGGTTAGTTCACCAACTTGTGACCTGGAAGTCCCGGGTTCGAACCGCTTCAAAGCCGCCCGTCGTCCCCACTAGCATTTGTATGGCCGCGGCCTCCTTACCTGAATGTTGACTGCACATTGGTTTATGCAACAAATGAAAAAGGAAGTAAAAAGACACTTCTTTATTCATACTACAAATATTTTGACTTTGTTCAGATAAACTCAAAGTCAGGTATATGGGAGAAAACATGCGCCTAAACTAGTGGGGCTTTATGTGGTTTGCCATTTGAATCCCGGGGCTTAGATTCCCGGTTTTCATCTCCGAACAGTAGATCTTTACTACTACGGGACTTACCCCGTCTGCTGTTTATCAAACAAATGTGTGTAATAAAATAAAATCACGGACAATCTTTAACAAATTCAGTCATTCTCCGCTTTCTCGGGGCTGACCCTAAACCCCAGTAAATGTGTTGAGTGTTTGTATAGTTTTGCCTGCTCTCCATATCCTACAGACCCCACAGTGATTAATCTAGAGTGAACTCAAATATCTTGGTGTAATCATAGATAGCAACCTTCATTGATCTACCCGAATCCACAACTGCATTGGTAAACTGTCACGCCTATCATTTCAAATTGGTAACCTCAGAAAGTTTTGCGCTCCCCAGTCAGTTATTTCTAACTTTGTTTATCAGTGTTTCCTCATCTTATTCTACTATTCAACAGTTATTTTTCCTGGCTTACTCAAACAGGATTTCAAAGTCTTACGCCGCGGTCTAACCAATATTAGCCGTGTCTCTTTTATTCCTGTGAATGAGTCAGGTATAAAACTTTCAGAGTATTATGTAACTTCCTGTGTGAAAATTGCTGAAAGGATTCTCACAGATCCTGACCACTCATTGCACGCAGTCCTGACAGGTTGTCGTTCCTATCATTCAACAGGCTCCCAATTCCGTCAAGTTTCATCTTGAATTAACGCTTGCCGCAATTCACCCATACCGTATCTTGCTCGCCTACTCGTAAACAAAGAGCGGACAATAAGTGAACTTTGTCTTGAACTTGGACTGTGAAATGTCGCCATGTCTGTAAACATTTTCTTCTAGTTTATTAGGTTTATTATGACGGTTGGTGTGCATGATTTTTTAACTGAAATGTGAGCCCCATTGTTTGCAAAAGTTATACACTATGCAATACAATACAAGAAATAGAACACGGCCCATACTGCCATAACCACCAAGAAATATCAGATATTGTGGCTTCAGTCGATTTCCAGATACTAGTTGGCGAGGGTATTCGGATTACGTGGATCCGAACAAAACCTTGAGATCTTAGTAAACACTCGATTAGAAATGCCTAATCTTGAAAGAAAACCTGGTTTACACGTAAACTAATTTTGTTGACCTATCGCAAGTATTTATAACCGTTTTGTAAACTGCAACTGCAATCACTGCATTGAGAATATCATCTCGATTGGTGATGACACGTTTGTAATACACTTGCCAAGATCAGCGAACAACCGAACATGAACAAGTAAATATTTTGTCATTTCTGACCAGTCAGATAGAGTTCTGATAGCTAATGTTTTCAGTATAACTAACCTATAGCAAAATACTTGTTGGGTTATGCGATAAGTTCATTGAGAAATGGGCAATGGACAGTGCAAGAGAAAAACACACAAGGATTACTAGGACCAAAGAAGATGAATTGGGTTATTAAGGGTTTTTTTTCAGGAAGAGAACTTTGAACATATCAGGAGAATATTTGCGTTTTTGTTTAATTTGATGGCAGACTAAAGGGAGTGACTCGAGGGAATAGACTCGAAGGGAATCATAATTGGTTTCCATGGTGCTTTCTACTTTTTCAACCAACAGAACTGCCTCTTAATGGTGGGAATAAATGATAAAACATCAAATGAGGACTATTTAGGACTAGAACTGATAATGGATGTTGGTTTGCAGTGAGGCATAAAATGATAATCTGGAGATCTAATATTAAGACACAGTAAATGGTTTCTGCATAAATCAACACCGTACATTCGAAAGGAAAGGGGGCTGATTAGACATTCTAGTGCAACTGTGAATTACCAGATTCGCTGATTACTGTGCTTGGTGGAAACGGTTCACTTGTCTGCCGATTGATTGATAGTCATTCCTGCATAAGAACCATTGTAGTCGTCTGATGTTTATTTCAGGTGAACAGTGGGCTTTTCGACGTTTGCTTCTTATGTTTATTCACGTATTGTACGGGAATATATAACCGTTGATAAACTGACTCAAAGAACAAAGGAGTTTCAGCCTCAGTGTGACGTATGGTGTGTGATGGACAAGGCTACTCTAAGTAACCAGTCACCAAACGGGTATATTCATCTGAATGATGGAAGTGATAATATAATACTTAAAATAAAGCCACCTTGTACCACATGAGATAGAATATACAGTTATGTAAAATTGATGCCTCCCCAGTTAGACCGAAATTTTTGATTTTGTAAAACGTTGTTCTGAATAAAACCTAACCTCGGTGGCTGTTTCATTGATTGGTGCGCCAAAATGATCGCAACATTGTATCAAGGAAAGCAGCTTCCAGAATAATCAGCACGGCCAGCTAAAATGATCAGTGATTGCTCAGGTGCGGTTTCCCTTCTGAAATATCTTTACATCTTTATTTTGTTGTTTATGAAACGTTAGTTTTGAATCGAGTCTATTATCCTCCAATCTACAGCAGTTGTAGGCATAAAATGACTAATATTTGTGCAAACTGAATAGCCAAATTTAAAATAAAGCTCTTGGAAAATTCCCGCTCTCAAAGGCATCACACTAACTCACATTCTGAGAAATATCCTGAAATCTCAACGCTTTAAGTTGGTTAGACACATACAGGTACACATGCCAGCTTTTTGCCCACCGATATGTTGTCTGTTTAGGGTAACCGAGGGTGGTGTGTAATTTTTGGAGCAAACGTGCTGATTTGAACCACCTAGTTGCAATGGAATACTTTACTGCTGGCTGAGTTTAACGGGTTTTATAGTCCCTGAAGCAGCCACACTTTAAGTGATTGCAAACCACACGGTAGCCAGGGATACACTATTGGTGCTGCTTCCAGATCACTAAACAATAAAGCATAGAGACCGTAATGTGAGCTATTCCTTCCACCTGGGACTGAACAAGTTAAAATCAATCTCATTCTGTTTGTCAAACTAGAGCCACTACGCAGTTGTAACTACTTATTAAACTGCTCTCTATTCACTTACCACGCTAATTGTCTGTAATGTGTTTTCAGCTACAAACAAAAACACGAAGAGTAAACCATTAGCTGTTATCATAATATCAATCACTGATCAGGGATTATTGCTAGGTTCCCAGGCTACCATTCATCCCGAGAGCAGTTGATCGTGTATTTATTCAACTAATGTTCCTTGAGCAGGGCTCAACGTTTTGTGTTTGAAGGCATTTATACAAAAACGATATTGGTTTTAAGCCAAACTCGAGGTAGTATTTGATATAGGAACTTTCAAATCGGGTTATGTCTTTCACGGCAATGTTGAGCAAAATCGGTGTTTGTTCGGATAAGAGTAGGCTAAGAGTAATCTGCTGATTGGTAAGGTTATGAAAAGTGCCTGGATTGCGCTCTGGGTGTTCCAGAATAATAAAAGTCGTAATGTCCGAGGTTCTTCTGGGATATCGGTAAACAATATACCGGTCTGATGAGATGATGAAAAGCAGTAGAATTCTAATTGTCTTTTGTCATTCCCTATATGGAGTCTATAATAGACCAGTACACTACATGCCTGGTTCTTTTGACATTCACTCCAACGCGCGCTCCCTCTACCTCGTTATTTTGATTTCCATTCGTACAAAGTTGTTGTTGTTGTTGTTGTTGTTGTTGTTGTTGTTGTTTCTCCCAAAATCCATCGGGCACAAACAGACCAAGCAGCATAATGGCACAGCTCGCTGATGCGTGCTATTGAGAGATCGTTAGGAACAGTGAAAAACTGACATTTGGATAGGGAAGAGTTAATAAGTATGTTTTTGAAAATAAATGCACATCTCCGGTAATTGTTCCTCCACGTTCATCCGAAATCAATGAAGTTTGGTGCTATCCAGTGGTGGGAAATTTATGTGTTGAATAAAAATGATCATTACGGCTTCCCATAGAAAAAAAGCAATACACTCAACTCAGATAGGAGGTATCGGTAGTGTGAGCGGCCAAAATCAGTCCAAGCTCGTTGAATTCGGAATTATATTGTGCTTTTGATTCTCGTGCATAGGTGAATCGCATGAACCTCCCGTTCATAATTACAAACTCCACCTGCCAAATCGGCCAACAGGAGGAGTATTTAAAAGCTGACTTAAAATGCATTCAGTTACACTTTTTCATGGCTGCTCAGAAACCTAAAGTCTTAACCTAATCCAGATCCTCTTATTGATTGTCATTCATTTTATATCAATATCTTTGTCACTGCAAACAATTACAATGCTACTTTTGGAAAACCATGTAAACATTTCCTCCAAATGGTTCCGTTTGTGATGACTGATTCTGATCCGTTGGTTTCCACCCGCCCTCCATTTTGAACGTAGGGTATCTTCAGTATCTTCAGTATCTTTGTTGCAAGCATATCATTAATTTATAAATATCGGCGCCTTCGCTCTTTTTTCTGATATCATGTCGGTTAATCTAACTACACCACTGTCTGTCTGATTGCCGGCTTTTCCCAGGTCCGCCACACTCGCAACGCTTATGTGTATTTGGTCATCTGTTCTTGAATGACGAATTCAAGAATTATACCACCAGTGACGAATGCATTTTTTTCGTTCGAAATTCATTAGTCTAATACTCCATTCCACCCAGCCTCTGGTATGTGAGAAAACTGAAGCTTGCTTCACTATCCGATGGAGATGAGTTTGGCACAAAACCTAAAATGCTTTTTTCATCCAGTAATGTGTTATGAAGAATTGTACATCTTACATTTACATTTACATGTACATTTTGTTCCTATCGATCGAATACGGTAATTGTCATGAAACCGCCCCCCCCGTCCCGTTTACTAAACTGATGACAACGACAAAAATTAGAGGTACAGTAATTGAGCAAAATAATTATTTTCATAAATGTGCGAATGAGTCTTATTGGGAATAGCTATATGATTTGATGCTTTGTCGTAAGAGCAAACAAATTATTCTCATTTAGAATAGATTTACTAGTCTATTTAGGGTTTTATTTGTGTATATTGTCACGTTTCTACAAACTGAAAAAAGAGTATGAGAAAAGGTTATATTTATTCGATTCATGGATAAAACGAAACATGTAAAGATTTTGTGAGAACCTGTCTATTTCGTAGAACAAAACAACGTACTAAGATTCCGATAGTGCCTAAAAGTAAGCAATTGAATGACCGAGATTTCATTCTCACGTTGGGTTTGCANGTTTGCAAACTTGCGTTTTGTTTTATATGACACGGAAAATATGAAAAATAGTTGGATTAACCGTCGCATGGCCTATGCCTATTATGCTGACATTCAGTTTGCGAGGTCCCGGGTTCGATCCCAGTTAGATCACTGGATTCACACTGCTCATCAGTCCCATTTAGGTCCAAACAGTTGGACGATGCTTCTTAGATTTCTCGTTCAATTTTTGCTTCATCTTTGGCAATGCTAAAGGTCCCGAGATCATCCAAGCAGGCAATAGGGTTACAAGAGGCAACTACTGGGCCATCGGGATTCGATAAGTTTCCAGAGTGGAGCATATTCGTTGAGTAGAATAGTTCATTGGAAGAATGCATATCATTTATCGCTGTCTCTTGGAGATCTGTCTTCTTTGAAAATAAATGACTGAATGGAAAAATAACGTTTGGCTCACCCATGATGAACAAATATGAACTCACTGAATATTTTGATAAACGCTCACATCGTCGAGAAAAGGGTGCACGGTTTGAGAAGAGCAGAAGATCGGGTCTGACTCTGATTTCTGTACGCATAGTATACGGAAATAAATTTAATACGTTCATGCTACGTATTTGAACAGTGTTAGTCTTTTAAAGGGCTTCAAAGTGACACGCGTCCATTGATACTGAAGCTGTTTCAGTTAAATTTCCACATATATTTGCCCTCGGTGAATATGAAAAGATAAGCAGATGGAGCAAACAGCAGTTCATTTCATAAGGAAAATTCCGGATTGAAGTTGTCCTCACTAAGCATCTGCCGTTTGCCCGCGAACATCTGCCTGAGAGAGAAAAAAAGAGCAACTCATGTTATTTGAATGCTGGGGTCGGGTTCAACATTGATGGCAAACTGTGCATTGCATTCCGGACATCGGGAGCAAAGGAAGCACATAACAGTTTGCGCCTCTTGCGGCGCGACATTCCAACAAAACCGATAAACATAAATCTACTTGGAACAGTTCAGGTCTCATCTGATTCCACAAGCGGACATGGGCGGTTCTGTTTTTATAAGCCCCGTGCTATGGTTACGGCGTTTCCAAATGGAAACTGCACTGGCGCGCGAATAAACAACAAATCAATGCAAACATTGCTGACAACCATTTTCAGTCGAGGATTAAATTTGTAAACTGCACGGGAATGAATCCTTACAATCACTAATTAGGAACATATGACCACTATATGCAGCGCCAGTACCTGTGAACCTCTGCACGAACCAGTATAAGCCCAAAATCGTAAATTTCATTGCAAATTGTCCACGTTTTCAGATATCGATGGTTTGGCTAAGAGGTAAATATTTTCTTCCTCCTCAACCGGAAAAAACTCACGGTTCACTTCCCAGTACGAGTCTGCAAAAATAGTAAGTGCAGCTGATGAGCCAATGGGAAATCGTTCTGTGGTGTTGACTAAAGAATCACTTGAATGCACAGTTCACACAGAAGTAAAGGGTTCAAGCGTGATTAGCCACCTTCACCGTGAAACTACAAGACATCCACATGCATTACGTACACATGTTCTTACCGGGTAACCCAAGCGGGATATTCTCTCCTCAATTATGTTTGCTGTTTGCAAATATTTGTTTCCATCGGTCAGCAAATGATTGTTCATTAAAATGGCTCTGTTCGGCGCAAATTGTGTGAACCAGTTTGTAAGAAATGCTTACAGGTGACTTGAATGAAACTACTGTGAACATAGTCAAAACGAACACCGTTAAACAAATCAACCAAAGTGTCCCACAATTTCGGGATTTTTACGAACCAGTTGCATCACGAAGCAGTGCGCCGGTTGCAAGCAGAATTCTATTGAACCCTAAAAGTCTTACCACCGATAGCTTGAAGATGCAGTTTTGGGTTTTTTTAATCACCTGTCGCTGTTATTTTTCAATTGTACGAATTAAGTTTATCTAGGTGCAAACCGATTGATGGGGTAAAAAGTAGTCCACACCTCCGTCTGGTGCTTGTGGTGTTGCGTTTACAATATTTTTATGTAAAAGCGCTTTAGTGGGCTGAAAAGAGAAGATTGAAGAAATATCCAGGGTTAAACGCCTAACGTACTCATGGTATTGAATAGATGAATAGATGCAATTGGTAGAAGAAATGGAATCACCGATTTCAAACAGTAAATAAATGTACAGTTGTTGAGCAAACTGGCGCAACATCACTCTCATTGCGGAAGTACTTTTCAGTTTTCAATATGAAACATGTATATCGATGGCTATGTGTGAAGTGTATTGATTCCTCATTTTATCTATCACTTCCATGTTCTTAGTGTTGTTCTACCACCATCTAAATTAGCACGACCTTGAGTGTCGTGATAGCATTTGTAGTAGTTTGAACATTACAGTCCAGATTTGGAAGATATTTTATGCGAAGCAGCTTGGAAATACATTTTTGCTAACGGCGAATTCCCGTTTCACGAGAAAGCTTATCTACCGGCTTAGGTTTCTAATCACCTACGTTTTACCTGGCAAAAGAAGTAAATGCCCATCTCACCTAATGAGTTGTAAGAAAAGTAAATACTTGTTGGTCGTTTGCAGTTTCGGGTTAGTATATCTTCTTGTTTGAGGTTGGCAGTCGAAATCGAATAGACTTTATTAAATGCATTTCTGGGATGGTTCAAGTCCAATAGCAAATCACCCAGCAGTTGGAATTTCAGTGTATTAACAACTGTACCCTGTGTTAGAAACAGAGATAAGGTAGTTGCCTCGGCAATGGTCGTCAGTGGTTATGCTGCTGCATGTAGTGGAGAAAACTGGCAAATTCTATTGGACGGTCAACTTGGTGTACTTCATGCAAAAGACTGTCTCCATCTCTCAAAAACGATGAATGAAGAATAGAACATGGATGAGATGAAAACACAATACTTGCGTCAAGTTTATCATTCATTTTGATAAATAGATTATAATTATGTTTTGTACCGTCACTTTTTATTTAAAAACTGATGCACCAGCGACCGTCGTTGAACTCGAGAAATCGTAAATTTTAAAGGTATTCGACTAATGAAGGCAAAGACAAGGGAATATTATATCAGGTTTATCGCGCCTGTTGTGAGATGATGCCATGTTCAATCCCGTGAATGAGGCCCGAATCACCAATCGTTAGAATAAACGAATATGTCAGGGTGTTGCACGAGTTTGATCCATACCTGTATAACTGAATAATTCATTTTTCGAAATAAACTTGAAGGGAATGCGAAAAACAGCTGGCTTCCACGATTTATTCCAAGGAAGCTTGCGCTGCATCCGGCCTGTTAGAATCTGGCATTAAACAACAGTGTATATAATTAGAATTACAGCCGGAAAGAGTTAAAAAGTATTTGCCTGCTCAAACGCTTATTTCAATTGTTGTAGTAGACCAGAACACTTTTTTGGCCATCGTTTGTCCGTATGAAACTTGTAATTAATGTTTTTTCTTTACCCAGGTGTATTGCAAAGCAACTATCGAAAGAATTCGACCCTATTTCAGTGATTTGGGGGCATTTAAGTGCTCCAATCCTGCTGAAACACATCCTTTAGGTAATGAATAATCAGTGATTTCATTGGGTATGAATTATACATTTTAGATGTGCACCATACTGGGACGTGTTGGATCTGTTGTCTCATGTGTTGGATGCTGATATAAACCATTTGGTAGGCAACAGCGTGCAAGCATATTGTATCATTGGCTTGGTATTCCGTGTTCCGGTTTGGCCTTTATTACACGCCTTGCTGTACACGTGCATAAAAGTCACATGCTTCTGCGTATATCAGTGAAAATCGCGCATTATTTGTCACTAGCATATCTCCGTTCGTTCGCATCAGGTTGGAGATTTGTGCGCATTGTTGGTATATTTACGACGGGAGGGGGGATGCACGGAATTCGGTATCATACAGCCGAACAATGGGGACTGATGCCCCCTTTCACGTCACACAAAGCCCATTTTTATTATCTGCTCTGATGTAAGTGCGCACTCAGACAGGCAAATGTACTGGCCTGAATGAAAATTAAAAACAATAGCGGTCTTTGACTCGACTTGGCACCCTATGCATTAGCTAATCTTTCTGTTTTAATCTTTTTCCATAGGTACCGGGGAGTCTGGGAAGTCCACTATCCTGAAACAGATGAAAATCATACACATCAATGGTTATTCGGAGAAGTAAGAATTCCTCTCTGCTCCTGCCTGTTTTCTCTGTGTGTGAATCTTTATTATTTCATTCTTATGTGTTGCTATACGATAAATTCATGATCAGGCTAAATGTTTGGTACTTTAGCGGAAAGTGTGTGACCAAGACCCCCCCAACTACCCTGGTTCTTGAATAACTTGCGGGTTTAGCAACTACAGATACGTGCTCTGTTTTAGTGCTCATAACTTTGAGGTTATTTGGATTTTGAACTCGGAAATGTTCACCCTCTTCCCTTGATTTTTTCAGGGAGAAACTTGCTTTTGTTCCAGCTATTCGGCGGAACATTCGAGATGCAATCCTAGTGAGTTTCATTATTTTTTGATTCATCAAATTATTCTTATCCAAATTGTGCATTTATTCTAAAGTGAAGACGACCTGTTTCATTACAAATCAATACATTCAGTGCGTGATTTTAATTGTCATCCTACGTGAACATAGATCGATTTTACTGACGTTCTACTATTATATTTGTATAGCAACGTTGCCTACAATGTTCGACAAGAAATGAACTTCTTTGTGTGAGTGCGATAAGTATTTTGAATCTTCAAGTAAAGATACATGTTTAACTCTTGCATGAACTTTTTAGTGATATCGTGATTTGCTTTGGAGTGCACAATGTCTGTCTTTCAATTTACGGTGACGTGGTGTATCTGGGTTTCTGCTACCTCGTCGCGCTGAGTAAAATTAGATCCTGGTTAGCCACGCTGTTCACTAGTCCTACTGTTAATATAGAGAACTGATCAAGAGTTCTCACTGAAGAACTTCGAAAATACTTCTTATATTCAAGGAAGATGCGACTTTGGGTCTTTGATCGAGGGCATTAATTGTTTGTCGGTGTTTGAAGTATTTTAATTTCACTGAATGTATATCAATCAGTCGAGAGTTTTCTTTTCCTGATAAAAGAATGAACGACAACACAAAACAAGGACTGCCCATTAGTAATAACTCTTAAATGTAAATGAAACAGCATTCATCTCCACTTTAAACTTCAAACCCAAAATACAATGATAGATTTGCACGTAGAAATTACATTTTCTCACTAAAGGTAAGGACAGTTGAGGATGGTGAGCCGATTTTTATTATCATGTTTAGTTACGTATTGGTGAATAAAAGGCCACATATCCACTACATAGTTGCCATAGCCTCCTACAAATCAAAGAAACTTTCAAAGCTCCACGTTAGCGCGAGGTTGCAATTAGGCTAACTCAAAGACTAATAAAAAGTGTTTATGTCTCTGAGGTGCTCGGAGCATGAAGTATTTTTGCAGCATTCTTGCCTATGGAGCAGTGCTACTTCGGTAAATCACCAGCCACGAGTGTGACTATAGTTATATAGTTCCATCCGACCGTATCGCGCTTTGCGTCCTTTCAATCCTATTAGTCACTTTTAACTAACTATTTACTGCTGTTCGATTGTCTATTTTGCGATCATGCTGAACATACTTCTTTCATTGGTTTATTTCCCGACTTGAACCAACGGAGAACCGGCACTTTGCGGAGTTTACCATGTTGAGTTTGCTAAGCTCAGCAAAGAAACGTCCGCAAACAACATTTTCATCTGAGAAAGCACACCAGCATTTGAGCGAATAAAACAACACTGCAATTCAGTACGGTTTGATTCCGGAATCTATTTACTGCACCCAAACTGGAGCGTAATGCATGGGATGGAATATCCTTTATATTACACCTGATGATAATCCAACATAGTACTAGTTCACTATTCTGGTTACATGGTTACCAGGGTAATACCAGACCGATATAGACATCCGTCTGCTGACACGGTAGGGCTATCCGATGCTTGACTTCTATGGCCGCTATAAACCTTATCATCCGTCCCTTCGGGGTGGTTCAAACAACTCAAAATAACACTCCTTGATTGGCCTACTGGTCAGACTGAACCAGAATGCACCTTCGGCCTCGGAACGTGTACTATTTATATGCACGACGGATGTAGGATTTCATTTTCGATGTCGGTAATTTGAACAAGTCAGTGACGTCAATGCCTATGGGCAGTCCCTCATGTCCTAATCTAGCTGATATGGTCATGGCTAGTCTAGGGAAAATATCCATTGGAACATTTTAACGGTCTTTTCCAGTACAGCAAATGCTCCGTTGACACGTTTATACTCACCCAATATGCCAATTAGACCGAGGAGTTTTTAGTTGAATTGGTATTGCTTCAAAACAACTTCCGGTTCCCTATGGAAACCGAGAACAATGCCACACTCATATTTCTTGATATTGTCGTTTTTCGGGGCCTGAACGGGACTGTTTCGAAGTTTTGAATTGAAAATTCACGTGGATCGGTCATTATGTGCATTGAAGGAGCTTGCCTTTAATCCAAGACAAAAGAGACCTGCGAGCAGTGTTAGTTTAAGTCGAGTAGGTGTGCACTTGGTATAATCTGGAAAGTGAGCTGATTCGTCTCGAGGGAACACCGAAGTTCAATGATTTCTCAGTGGGGTTCTTTTAGAGGTACAGTGAAAAATTGGAGCCCAAGCCTTCGAGAATGATAGCACCTAAATACACTTCCATTCGAAGGCAATGATGTAGTCTAACGTGTACGAAGACTACTGTTGGCGACCGGCTTGCGCTTATTTCATAGAAATCCAAAACTATGAGTCCCTTAGGACAACCTTATGTTATCCGTCCCTCAAGTAGCACTTGATCTAACGAATTTCAACATTGTAACACAACCAGTTACATAAACAGAAAGAAAGGATTTATCGAAAGCGAGTGGATGAGATCTCGGGCTACTACAAAGCAGTCTATCAAGTAAACAGCACGGAACACCTGTGTCATCCGTCGCACGCCATCTGCAGCAGACTGACCATCAACTAAATCGCGAAGTTTCATTTCGGGTTTACATCACGGTAAAACAGCCGAATAACCGCGCTATATCGGCAGAAGAAAGTCTACACCAGCCTGGTTTTACCCTGGTAACCCCTTGAGTGGAAGGGTGAATTGCTACTATCCTAGGGCATTGTCAATTGTGATGTGTAGAAAATTTTGCTTACTGTAGTGTGTACTTAGGTGTACTGAATGGATGCCGAACTCCAATCGTTCCAGATTGAAGCATCGTCTCCGAATTCACTCTATGGCTTTACAGTCACTGAAAAATGTTTGACCATTGCACACGTTAAATGAATACTACCGATTTGGAATGGTGATCAAAGTAACATCATTGCTAAATAAAACGAATATAGCTATCTTGGATAGTACATGATCTCTTAAAGTTACCTGATGGTTCTTGAACATAAACAGGACCTGGTAAATAGACGTTGTAAAAATAACTTGTCTGAAGTATCACTAATGAACTAATTTGATCTTGGCAACTGGTTGAAGTTTCGGATTAAGGCCAGATCTAAGACCGATATATCTCAGCAAAATATTTACCACAGTAAGTTGACCTCGTTGGACACAGTTGGCATTCAACTGCAGATGTGATTCATCTGAGATGGTGTACCGGTTCGAAGTACTTTCGATTTTTAAATAGACCGTATACACATCTGTTGTGGTCAAGGTCTGAAAACATTTTTATCGCTGTCAATATTGACCAGTTTTGCGCATTTACTAGAGGTACATTGAATTTGCCTGACGATCAATCAAGTGCTAAATACCATGTAGTTCAGATCCCATGTATGATGAACATAATACAGGCATTCTCGGTATATTATTCGCCTAGATTACCATTAGTCCCGTGAATTTTCTTTAATAACTCTTCACTCCAGGACGTTTTGTTCAAACCATCAAACCATCCCTCGAATGTGTGCAAAACTCTGCTTTTTACGTTCATCATTTATTTCATAGTCCGTTCTCGGGGGTATGCGCGTTCTCGGGATTGACTACGAAAGGTCGGAAAATGCTGCAGTCGCCCAGCAATTTCTTGAGTCTTCCCTGATGGACGAATGTAACTACAGTGATGTAAGTTTGCCTAAACTAGTGAATTTGTGACCAACTGTAGTGGTGGTCTTAGTGAGGATACACTACTGACTGTGAATGTGCTTTGTTTTCATAAGGAATCGCTCTATTTCAGAACGCCAAATGCGCAGATCAAGCTCATTATTTGGATGATTACTCTAACTTAGAATGACTGCGGTGCTGCATAAGGATCTTTGGGAATTCGGAGACAAATTCATACATTTTAGCTCCACAAGTGTTTACCTCCCGCAGTTCCGTTTTATAAGTTGTTGTATTTTCGACAGTAGTCATCATCTGCTGACCCTACTCATCAATCCACCCGACCTTTTCCCGGGATATTTCTGCGCTTGCTCTCAAGAACCCCAAACGTATCGATACTCATCGCATGACGTGGCATTATACTGGATTGGTTCTGAGCTCACCTTCAATGGTTTGGGGGCTTAAAAACGAGATCCCGAAAGTCACTGGAAGTTAAANCAATCCGGAGACACACTTCTGCGGCTGAACCAATGCGATAATTTGTGACGTGCAGCTGAGATGACGTTGTGCATACTTTTATGTTGATGATACGTTTTTTCGTATTCAGTAAAATTGCTAGTGAAAATTATAAGGAAATAAATGAGATGCACATTCTCCGAGGGAGTATCAAGTGGGAATCCATCGAAACTCGAAACATTCGCTAAAATAGGTTTTTGCGCAGTTTAATCTCCGAACTAATTCTCTCCTTCTGATATCTCTGTTCTCTCTTTTGCTTTGTGCCAGTCTTTTTTCGAGCAAGTGGATACCCTATGGAGAGACAAGGGGGTTCGCACGGCATACTCCAAATCAACGGAATACCAGCTAATCGATTCGGCGAAGTAGTGAGTGCTTTGTGCCTATCATCTACATTTGTTTGGTTTAGTTGAATGAATAGATGTGCTGCTTACCTGTTCATTGGTTACAAAGGTTATTTTATTGCACCAGTACTACTGTTAAAGTGATTGGTTATCGAATTTATTGTAAGTCATTAGGTTAACTGGACATCCAAAACGGAACGCAACATGTAGAGGTTAGAAGTCAAATCAATGAAACGGTATCCTATTGTTATGCTTGGAAATTCGAAGTTCAGCGTACAAAATATAGCTCTGCCATATATCTTACAAACTCGTAGTCTAGGAGTGTAGATGGGTTATTGAAAAGCGGTTGGGACAATGAAGGATGATGTGTTGACCACTTCTGCTATTGCAAAATTCATCAAACGTTCAAGTGAAGGTGATAACAGCGAAAGAACAGCGTACAAGTACTTATCGGGGTTTCGATTCAGGCGTCAGTTACACAAGGCGTCTCGCCCTGTACAAAGTGCTTGCCTCCATTACTTTATACATATTCAAAATCGGTGTAGTTCTGGTTTGATGTTTAAGAGTTTGAGCACCAGATGCTATTTCCAATTCTATTAGTATAGACAATAGTTAACAACATGCTGATTTGTTTGACCGATAGTTTGAAAAATGTATTTTTATGTATTCGTCGGGTTTACGCAAAGGGATCAAGAGCAACTAATTTGAGTGGTTTAAGCAATTTTGCCTTTCTGTAGTGAAACTCTGAAGTCCAGCGATAGCAGGGCATATGTTTCAGTTGCTGGACAAACCATCACAATCACCTTAGGCCATTCTCATTTGAGCTGTTACGCTGCAACATCACATTTGTCTTATTTGGATAAGCAGTCGGTATTTTTCTTTGTCTAAATTAATTCCATAAACTGTCAATAAATGTACTCGGGTAATCCAGTGGAATAACTTCAAGCAAAGACACACAAAGGATAATACATGAACGACCAAAAAGATATTTTCCATCGGTAAAAATTTCTTGTAGTAAACCAAGATAAGCCGGATTTCTTGGTCAACCTTAAGCATACCACCGTGTTCAACGAATTTGATACTTCCGGATTAACCACGGAAAGTTCAATCCATGCTCCATGCTTCTCCCACTTTCCAAATCTTCTGATTCTTCTGCGTTCTCTGAATGTTCCCGTACCACAATTCTCACTCACGCCAAACGCTTGGAATCAGAGTTAATGCCTCTGTAATGACCTGGATGACGCTCAAGTGTTTGTATCATGCGACAAAGCGACAAACATTTGAATATGCTGGCCTGTTCCACACGCAAAGGATTTTTCTTATTCCAGTTCTGAACACTCACAGAATGTTAGTTAAGTAATCCTGTAAACTGCAATGCATTTATGCTGTCTGGTTACACAAGAGTAATGAGTGTAGTGCTCTCTCTCTCTTGGATTGCATTAAAATTCCGTCTCAATGGGAAGTCAACACTGTACCGGTTTTCTGTTCAGTAGATGTTAAATTGGACTGCAGCGAGTGTTTTCTCTTCCTCTGATTCTATTCACGGACTGACCTTCAAGGCGCGTGGTGGATGCAACGATTTCGAAAACTACATTGATCGAACTTACCATCTGGATTTAAACAAATATAATACTTTTTGGAGAGTTCCCCCTATTCTAATTGATGCATGCCCGGAGAACAAAAAAGGAAAACATCCTCATCAAAGATCCCATTCACTTCAACTCGCTTAGCAGTATTTGATTTATTCAATACAGTGTATAATTTTTCATCGACAGCATTTTTTACTCTTTTATGTACTCTTTTATTTTATGTACAAACTGTACAAACTGCATAAAACTCTGAGTTAGAGTTAGATCAAAAACAGTGACCGTATTCTAACTCAGTGATTTGACGGTAGATATCAAATGATAATCGATGCACGTTTTAGGTTAGTGCTTACTTTGGTCAGTGCACTTAAGTTTCTCAACCTAAATCCTCTTCTCTAGCACGGTTCCCGCATTCGAGTAATGTTCTCTTTTTTGACTGCTTGCCCGGTAATTTTCCGTGAGTTGTTTAACAATAAATCCAAATTGACATATCAGCATTCCCTCCGAAGAGATTTATCAGGCTGCATACGCTAATCTGAGTTTGGAGTAATCCATTCATTAGCTTGTATCCCCCATCTAGCACTTCTGAGGAATTCAAGAATCGGTTTGAATAAACCCCTACATAGATATTGTCACCCCAATACCCTGAATTGCCCGGTTAGTTTCTTTTGCTGAACATTTCCATAGAAGAATGTGAAAACCCGATTGCTCGTTTCCACCTGTTTCTCCCAGCTATGTACCAAATTTACTGTTTTTGATGATTCGGTTATATGGTTGTGGCTAAATACTATTCCACTTTGGGTGGATGAAATATAGCGATCACATGAGTTCATGAGCTAGCTTGTGGAAAGAAATTATTTTAAAAACTTTACTACAGACTGAATACCACAAGTTAGAGGGTATTGTACTTTTGGTTATCAAGGAAAAATGAAATTGTTAGGTGATGTTACCATCTATTGAAGGCTTCTCAAATGCCAATACCTACTCGAAAGTAATCTTCAAGTGGACGTCAGTCAAGAGTTTATAGAACGCTTATCACACTCCACTGTTATTATCCAAATGAGTGAGCTTTGTCCTACTGTGCACGACTGAAGCAGTTGCACTCAAACTGCTTGACCCCCCACTGTGCAATCAGAGGCGTTTCGTTCAGACATTATCTCTACCATCACTACTCGCAAAGCGATGAACCGATGCGAGCGAGGTAAAAGGAAGAACGTCGTCAGCAAGGGGAAGCTCAATCAAATTACTGGAGCCCATACGATTGTTAATGGTAATAAGATCTCTCTAGCACATGATCAACCAATATTAAATGCTCTACTTATATCAGTATGAATGGCCAGTTGATGAATATCGAATAGCAGCTTGTTTCGCTTATCAGATTTCATCGTCAATGTCACATGAGCGGTTTCCATACGAATTAAAATAAGTTGTGATTTGAGACATTGGATAGATCGATCCCAGAAATCGAACGTAAACGAATACAAAAGGGCGACTGCGAAAATGTAGGAGTGACAAGTCAACACTACAGTATGTGGACTGATGTTAACAGCGCTGAAGAACATAGAACTGGACGACCTGATTGAAAAATACTTTACTGCTTTGTCCAAAGTTCAGCATTGTAGGGAAATAACAGGGATCTGAAAAACACGAAAGGGTCAACTGCGTGCCTCAATATCTTACTACGCTTCGCAACGGGTAACCCCGCATTTCTGGTAATCGTCTAACCACCGGCTTTTGGTTGCCAAGTCGCCTGAGCTAATTAATTTGCAATGTAGTTTTTCATCCTTTGTGATGGCTGACGGTTTGTTCTGCGTGTGTAGGCGTCGCCACAACAACAAATGACTGTGGTTTTGCGTGCAATAAGCTCACAAATGAGTTCAAACCATTGGGCTACAGCTAGTAATACGGAGAAACATGTGACATGCAGTTGAAGAGATCAGCAAGGATACAACCACTTCAGTGCTTGTGGTTTGATTCGGAGTGCCGGTAAAAGCCAATGCGGTAGATTTGATTCCATGAAAAAATAAAACTTATCCATTAATTCTGTTCTAGGACATTACTGTGAGATTGCGTCAATAAAACCGCTTTCGATAAGGTGCTGTCCTTGAGTGAAGATACCATGGTAAGATTTGAGCTTTTTGGATGCAAAGAAGCAGCTTAGCGCACCGCAAAGTGGACTTCAAACTAACGTGCGAAGAAACCCTTTGTGATGACCCGTAAAGTACACTGGATGGTTGTTTCGTCCTTTTTATGACAAACACTTGCATCTTACTACTAGGAGACGGAGGTTATTCGAAGGATTGAGACCCACACCCACGGTGCCTGTTGACTGTGAACAATCGAATAAGCTGATCCAAAAGAGAGAAGTTTAATTGGATTAGAAATTGTCCCTAGCTTCAACACTTTAATTAGCGGCGGCACCAAAATTCGAATTCGTCAACCCCGATTACTAGTTCAGGTAGCGTAACGCATGGACAGCAGTATCAATGTTTGTGCAACAGTTCAATATAATTCAACATTTTCCAGGATTTTAGGGCCTCCTGGTGTACAGGATTCCTCCGAGGTTCATTAATTTACGCCAATGGTTCTTCAGAATTAAAATGTTGTGAGGTAGTACGATTGCTACAATAAATTAGGCCTTTTTCGGGTCACGAGTATTATGAGTTTGTTGTTATACATTCCTCTGAGCCTCTTTCAGAAAATAGATGGTTAAGATAAACGTGATCGCGCTAGTTGAGTTACATATGGTAGTTTTCTTATTTCGACTCCGTTCCTCTATCCTATCAGAGTTGGCTATTTTTCTGAAGCGACACGGTTTCCATCAATTTAAGGAGGATCGTCCACCATCATTTTTGAGGGCAGACTGAAGAGGAGGGGGGTTGTGTTTCGAAAAGTATCACTCGTTTGGAAAGCCTTGTATAAGGACTAGAACAACATGGTGAAAACAGGCATATGTAGTTGACGATCTCACGACGAGAAGAGGAGTGAATAAAAAGACGCACTGTTATCATTCACAAACCATATGTTCTACAGCCAAACATTTCACCTCGTCACCCGATATCGTACGACGGAGCACGACATTTTAAATGTAACCTATTAGTTGCTCTCTCGTTGGCGACTCTAGATAAAAATGGTTTGAACAAGACGCCATGAATTCGAAGGGAACAATTTTTATTTGGGCAAATTGTTTTGCGATAATCACAGCAGATAAAAAATAGTAGTACACTCAAATGGTGACATATTTTCAATTTTCTCGGTAGACCGTTCGCAAGTTAATTGCTATAGCAACCTGAAATGGAGATTATAGAAAATAATGTCCCCTAGTAATTGAGACTGTTTGAGTGTATGCATGTTTTAATACCATGCATGTATTTTGATACCTCAATTTAATTTAATTCAATATAAAGAAAAGGATTATTGCAACGGAAATTTATGATTGAGTTTTAGTGAGTTCGAAAGCTAATTCATTTTAGTAGTTGAAAGCGCAGATTCCCTATGCTAAAATCAGTGAGATAAACCAAAATCATAATGGTTTACACGATGTACCTGAACCCTGTTGCATCGACTATACACACACGTTTGTGATGTGTATCAAGTGAACCTTTCTGTATTGTCGGAAATGACGAGATCTTGAGCCAAAAATGTATGTCCCTCATACGCCACTCATCAAACTCGTTAGTTACCAGGGTAATGTATCACCTTGGTAACAGATGAGCGTGGTGAGTAATGTTTTACGCAATCTCCCTGGGGTTGAGACCCTGCAATTACTGACACTATGTTAATGATCTCCCGGAACTGCAGTATGCACGTGTGCCGACGCAGGCAAAATGATCCATGCATGGCACGTTGTACCCGCATGTGTGTGGTTTTGGCATCTCTAATCAGGCTCAAACTAAAGGCTACAGTGGGCAATTCCTATCAGATCACTGGGCTTTAAGTAGGTTCACTTTGATTCTGAGTCGCTGCTTATAGGAGGGAAACTTCCGGTCGGCGACAACTGTATCCGTGCCAAGCCTAGCCGCGGACAGATCACATTCAACACAATCCGATTCGATTCTTGTTAGTAATGAGTACTTTGACTGTCGGACCTGTTCGGCTCTTGATTCACCGGGGGATGAACCGTCCTTGACCTGGCGTGTGTGATTCACCTTCAAGCGATTTCCCTTCAGGAGGCTGTTTTTTGAAATTGCTAGTTTCAAGATATGTTTGTCTGTTGGCTTTAAACACTTTTCACAGGGCGAATTGTTAGAGCATATGACGGATTTTCTCAAAAATGTTCTAACTTCACCGTATAATTT
>UZAN01040906.1:57261-67293 GCA_900618425.1 Echinostoma caproni | reverse complement strand
CTCTTATTTGCAGGGACTTTCAAGTAGGTGAACCGTCCGCCTTTCAGTCAAAATCACAAGCAAACTCCTAGAAAAGAAGATAAAGCACGAATAGATTTAACCGGTAGACGTTGCCGAGTAATTCGGGAGACACTCGCTCCCAATTGGTGAGGAATTTCGGTAGATGTCAGCTCTGTCTCTACAAAACGTGTCGTAGTGTGCAGATGACATTTGGATACTGTGCCATACGAAGGATCAGAAAGGATTTTCCGTGTACATTCTTCACATTGCGAACGAGTGTAGTTCACTCAAGATTTACAGATAGATTGACAATGGATATACAAGGCACATAAGGTAGTATACCCTCCAGTGATATTGTTCATTAAATTTCCTCATTTAAACAAATAATTGATCCATAAAGGCCGAATTAAAGGATCTTTTTACATTAACGACGGAATTTTAAATCATTCCGACTTTTCTTTTCCGCTGGCAGACTTGACTGACCCTCAGAGAATGAGATAATGTAGCAGGGAGCAAGACCTCAATGTACCGCTTAACACGTCTGTCACCGTCACCAGTTTCTAATACATGGAAACCGAATAGTTTTCCTAGGTCCGAAATAGAAGGAACTATAAAACAACCTACCCTGAAATCATTGAAATGTGAGAAGGCACTTTAAAGTAGGAAAATTCGAACTTTTCCTTTTAATAGTTTATTTGGATTTGATTGGTAATATTTACAGGTGGGTGGTCAGCTTTGAATGTCACACGTCTTCCGTCAATTTGCTGCTTCCTCCGGTCACACAGACAACTTAGGCTGCTAGTCCCTTTTGCTATAAATAACGAATGTATTCGGTAAACTAGGTCCAAAGCATAATAAAAGCTTAACTCTGATCAGGAAACTATCGGGCAAATGATTTTGCTTTTCATTGTGCTGGTCCTTAAAAGTTCATATATTAGTTTTGCACTACTTGTGAGTAGTTAGTCTTTATTTGGTCAATATATCGCTGTTGAATCGCATCGATGCAGGGCGCTCTTTTTAACTTTACGTAGCGAATTTTACGCAAAGCTGTTGCTTATGTTTTATTTCAACTCTGAGAAAATCTTTATGTACCACCTATGCTGTTTTTATCCTGCACAGTTTTAAGAAACATAATTTATTTCTTTATTTAAGTTGAAACCAATTTCTATCCAGTTCGGAAGTACACGTTCTATCTCTCATGTCAACGAGATATACAGTGGTTAATATGATAGCCAACCAACGTGCATGAGTTCTGTGTTACTTACAGTTGACTACAGTCGGTTGGGAATTGGGATATTGCTGGCAATAACAAATAATTTTGGGGCGCAGTGTTTGGAACAAGCGGAACTCACGCACAATTGACGAGCTTTACAGGCGAAGTGATGTTCGATTACAAGGTTGACGGGATGAACTAGAAATTCTACACCGAAGTAAAGCCTGAAGAATGCTCGCACAAAAAGCCGAAACTCAAAATCTGAAATTTCTCAAACAAATGATCGAAAATTCTTCAGATGGTGGTAAATCTAGTCAAATAGCTGTATTTCACCATACAAAATACATTTCAATTCATTGCATATTTACTTTGGCTTGCACTTATGACATTAAATTTCGTCCACACGATCCATTCGTCTTACATATCATAAATATCGTGTGTAGGCTAATAGACTGAAAGTGCAACTGTACACTTTCTTACAATTCGCCACGAACAGAGTGCCTTCGGTTGCTCACGAGAGCAATTTTCAGTTGTGCCCCAACTGAATGTATTTATAATGTAGTAAAACAAAAGTCAAATTTATGGAGTTTTGAATTAGTATAGGCTATGGCCGAAATAAGCCAGCGATTATGCATTTGAGTTCCCTAATGGAAGCATCCCAATTATAGACCACTTACCTATGCTACCGGGTAATATAGTCTCCATTTCAGTGAAAGGGTGTGTGCACTACGCGACGGTACGCACCGTGTTGCCCCATGGCTGCGAAACATGGCCTCTTCGAACAGATCATGTCCAATGACTGTCCGTCTTCGATAACCATTGTCTGCACAACATTGCTCGCGTATGGTGGGAGCATCGCGTGAATAACGATGTGGTCAGACTACGTGGGTTACGGTCAGATAGTCTTCCGATGAACAAAACCATTTCACTGTATCGTCTTCGTTGGTTCAGGTAGGTCCTATAAATGCCAGAACAACGTTTGACATAGCATGCACTATTTGCAGACAATTATCCGAGCTGGAAGAAACAGCAATGTGGTCTGGCTATAACGTGGCGTAGAAGATTGATGAGGTTGTGCTCGGAATTGGCTTCCCTTGGGACTACCCGGCTCCCCGGCTGGGGCTCCAAAGATTCAGATTATCTTTGGCCGGTGTATGTGAATGTGAATGTGAATGAATGAAATACCAAAGGTAAAAGAAACAAACTAGTCAAAACCGCGTGCAGCCTACAAGCAAAAAATCCTGTCCCCAAAACTTCACTGCTTTTGTTTGCTCGCTCTTCGGTTTCTATATTTCGCGTTCAACTCATGGTTATTTTGGCCGCATATCTGTAGCATATCAATGTAAACATATATATATACTCCCATTCTCCAGGTGGGGGGGGGCTGCGTTGCATATGTGTGGAGGAGATTTGCTCAGTCTTGACTGTGATGGCCATAAAAACAGTTCACTGTGTAGAGCACGTCCGTCATTTGTTATCCGTATTATACAAAAGATATTATTCCGTTTTTTTATCGTGTTTTCAGATCTTCACACAGGGTTAATAAATATATACGCCCCGTTGCCACTGACCCGATCCCCACATCCACTCCAACAAATCATTTTTACTCTGCTCTATTATTGATCTCTTACCAGCTTGCTGAAGATAATTAATATTTTCAAACGGAGTTTTTGCTTTGAATTCAAGAGCACATCGCACCAGATGAGATGTGATGTCGTCATTTTTAAACAAAAAAGAACTAGAATCAGAACCTGATAAAAAAAGACCGGATAGCTTTAAACTAACTCCTGGTTCTAGCTCTACTGGATAAAAAACTGAAAAACAGTCATAGTGAAGATGAAAAATCAGGGCAGCATGAAGCACCGCCTACTTTCACGAATCCGATACCAATTTTCGTTGCTTCCTATAAGATCTCCATACCACCACGATCATAAATGAACCACTTTTCTTACACCAACGCTGTCAAAACCGAGAACGTACTTTATACTTAGTGCACATACGATATTGTGGGTTACTACTCGTTAGTAATATCTGTCTAATTAATTATTAATTAATTAATTATTATTAATTATTAAAAGGAATGTTCGAGAAGCGCAAATCGAAGATATCCAGTGCTTCCTAGCTTTTCAACTCACACCTCATTTACATGACTAATTCATCATATAATCAAAACAAATCCTCCATCCGTCACATACAGCATGCAGCCATGCTGCAAAAGTTTCCAAACAAATCATCATCCTGGAGGTTAGTGCTAAGGAGATCTAGTAATCTGCAAGATGCTCTCAAAGATGGGTTGTGCACTAGCGTGTATGTGGAAAGTTTAAAAACGGTTTGATCAGTTTCCCGGTGGCAGAACTGATAGTACGATGGTGTTCCCTCCGTGAGGTACCGGGTTTGATGCCCTTTTTACGTCGAAGGTTTTGCACCGTTTATGAGACCTGACCAGATGGATACAACTGTGTTCATGCTTCCTGACTCCTAATCTCACACTTCAGTTATACGCAGAATTCATCGGATAAATCGAGCATTGTTCATTCTATAAAGAGAGCAGCGTTCTCCCGAATAAATGTATTCGTCACACATGTGGCTAAGCATCATCTTACACAAAAACAACCCATCGCTCTGTTGATGATTCATTTGTTTCTTCAATAATAATAATAATAATAATAATAATAATAATAATAATAATAATGAGGCTCAATAACTACTGAATTTTACTTATGAAAATTACCCATCCTGTAATTTTGAAACTGAGATAAAGGTAAAATTTACAAAGCAGCTCACTCAATTATACCCCCGGTACTAAACAGCTTCAGATAACTCTCTATGATTGAATATTTTTTTAGAAATGAAAAACAGTACCAGTATGTGTTACGAAATAAAACGCTATTTAGGCAGGTTTACTGAGTACCTGAGGGTCCGAAAGTCATAGAGTTTCCCTTTGGGTAACTTTAACATAGATGACTATGTGTGAGCCCAGTTGTACTAATAAGTGAACAAGCAAACTGTTAAACGTTTCACCCGGTTTATTCAAAGTCCTACTGGCGTTTCACATCGATCAATCATTTGACCCTAATCAGATCTCTACATGACGGACCACGCGAAAACGTGAAATTTCAAAATCTCGTTTACGCTGGACTCTTGAGCGATTTAAAATATCCCGAATGAAAGCGCAAATTATCAGAGATAATCGGGCATATACAGAGCATGCAAAACAAATTTGCTCTTCCGGTATTTCGATTGTTGAGAGTGAGAGTAAACTGCTGGTGGAATGGGAGGTCCCAGATATCGTCAATCATTTGACTGAACCGTCCATCACAGAGACGCAGTAAAACAATCAGATGTTCAATTGTATCAACAACACACCTCGAGATTTGAACGTTCGTCCGCGGGCCTATACAGGTCTTCCAAGAAATCTATTGACGGATTTGAACTGACCATCCTTCAGACTTTACATTCGCGCACAATCCTCAGTTCATCGATTCAACCATACATTCGGAAGCCCTATACTCGTGTTTTGCACTTATTAGAGCTCATCAGTAGTGCATATTCACTATCCCACCCATGATTTGAACGTCGAACCCTTAGCATGGAAGGCGTGCGCGTTACCACTGTGCTAATCAGCCCATATCATGACTGAACCGAATTGCCAATTCATGTTTGTTCAGGTGTCATCTTCAGTGATGATCAATCAGTTCATTTGGTCCAACATCAACCAAAGGAGACACCGATGAAAATCTGTTAACTCCAATCGAAGGCTGATCACGAAGTCAAGACTTCCAGGCGCGTTACGGGCAGCCTTGTCACATACCTACAAGGCTAGATTGATTATTCGCAATCGAGGACGGTGGACATGCACTACTGATGAGCGAAACTTGAGTCTAGTGCTTCGTAGTGTAAGGTTGAATCTATGAACTGAGGATTGTGCGTGAAGGTGAGGTTTGAAGGATAGATAGTAAGCTTAAATCAATCAATATCACTTATCCCACATCATTACTCACAAGTAGCTGTGAGTTAAATGCGAGGAAATCTATTGTTTTACTGCTCCTCTTCATTGGATCCAGGGGTAAACTGTCTTTTTGGGAGTGTGTTGATGAGAGGAAAGATGACTTGCGTATAAACATCCAAAACAGTGTGGCGACTGTACGGAATGGATCAATACCGTGATGTTTAAGAACATCGAAACGGGATGCATTCATCAGTTGAGGACATCTTTGAATTAAAATATTCCCGTGATATCATTCCAAACAATTGCTTTCAGTGATTCCAAATCATGATGTTACGGATCACGTGGTGGAGAAGTGCTGACCGGATGAAAGTCATTGGTCCCATTTAAGGTCATTATTCCAGAACATACCGTAGGACGCGAAACAGCCGTGCAGGATTGCGTATCACGAAAACAGGTCCTCAATCACCATGCTTCTGTTTTTTTTTCATGATTTTAACAACTTGAGGAAAATATCATTTTGATCCGGTCACATGTGCTGTCACAAGTGCTGCATTTCGCAATTGGGACACCCGTATAAAAAAATGAAAAGTTGCCTAAACGAACGGGGTAACACATTTGTGCGCTATTTGCTTTGCAATCCGGGGTTCATTCTCATACTCAAGTGATGAAATACATTTTGTCATGCGGTGCTTTCTAACGTTGCATTCTTACGTTTCATTTGTACTGCACCATATTACTTTTTCTAGGACCCAAATGTGAGAGTCAAGTCAAATCACAAATGGTTTTATTCATCCTAATGTGGATGGATATTTAGCTCGTTGCACACTGGGATCATTTAAGAACGCATACAATCAGAGAGAAAAAAAAGTGAAATACAGTATAGAGAATTCAAAAGAGGAAGATGGCGTAAAAATGTGAAAATGGATATCATTTATCTAGAATTTTTGAAAATTTGTCTCCCACAGATGCTTTCTGTGCGGGAAATCACGAAAGATATGGAATAACGAACAAACGGTCGGAAGTGGTGCTACGAGTATACACAAGTTTATGACGACACTTGGTTATGGAATTTGACACAAATCGCTCAAGTTCTGTTTGTAATAGGTGAGTGATGTCTGATAAAATCTTGTGGCAGAAATTTTAGCACGAGGCAAAATACTTCGGAACAATAAAATTGAGCAAGTGTAAATAGGGAATACCGCTTGTGGGTAAAATAAATTTTACAAACCGGTGTAGAATTAATCGTNAATCGTACTCGTTAACTCTAAGACCGGCAAATAAAAACGAAGAGCAGTAGAAGAGATGAGTTTCAACACAAGAATATAGAAACCGGGTGAGTAAATTCAATGGAAGTTTCAAAGATCGCAACCGTGAACCAAAGAAACACACAAGTCAGATCTGGATAAAATTCGAGTTGCGATTTCTTTCAAAAGAATGTAGCTGTTCTCCTTTCGCTAATGAGGTGACAGTCCTACATTTGGAGTAGTTTATAGATAATTTCGAATACGAAGACCATAAGCTTAATACCGATAAATTGGTTTTAAACTGTGAGGAACGGAACTCAACTTGGAATTTGGAACACACATTAACAGCATCAGCGTGCTTGATGAGAAATTTGTCTGGGTAAATCGGTAGGTCTCGAATATAGAAACAGAGGGGAAATGGGGGCGGTATTCCTCCATGAAGCACACCTGAACTGACCAATAATAAGTGAAAAGCTTTCTCCAAAGAACCAGTAAAATAATCTTGAAGTAGATACAGGTTAGTTTTGGAAAGTCCAGCACCATGGAGTAAAGACACCTTTAAATGCATCAGTGTAGTCGAGGAAACATACGAAATGATGATGTACCATGTCTGTCTAGGGGTTGAAGAACTCAGTTAGCCAAGTGCACAAACGTGTGAGTCGTAGATAATTGTTTGCAATTAGTGAATTGTCTTTGATCTAACCGGTATGGGTTGCGACCCTCAGAGTATTTTCACTGCACTCTAGATTTGTTTTGCCATTCCGATCGTCAATTTCCGTTTCATTATGGAATCGGTCAAGAATTTCGATCCCAATCTGGATATGTACTGACGTTTGTCTAACTAAAGCTCGATCACGATTTTTATATGCTCATTCTTTGATTCTTTAGAGGGTTTTCAAAAGGGAGAAGAAAATCTGACGGAGCTGATATACATAGCAGCCATCGAGCAGAAGAGGTTGAGGCAGCAGTTTGATTAACCAGTCAAGTGTTTGCATTCGATTGAGACACTTGGGTCATAGAACTGATCAAACTATGTACGAGAGACTAATTCTCTCAATGATGCCAAATGCACCGGGTAGCCCGGCCTATGGAAAATCTTCCAACTGGATGCACGTATCTGTGTACCAGAATGTTTCTTTAAGTAGACTTTTGGCAAAACATCTAAAATAGAATTATCAGAGTCTGTCAAACGGGATTCTTTTCGGACAGCACCCAGGTCAGAATCGTTCGAAAACATAAGGTCAAGCTGCGCGTTTCCTCTTGTGGGCAAATTTATGAAATTTTGAAGAAAGAGAGAGACAAGTCAAAAAAATGAACAACAGCATAGTTTAGATTACCGCTAACGCTGAAAAGGAGAGTTTCGTCTAGTAATAAAGTTTGGATATAAATAAATCATTAAATTTCTGTACATCAGAGGTTGTACCGGAAGGTGTGATGCAACGAAGCTACAATAGAACGATACTGACTCAGAAAACGGGGTTCACATTGAGCTGAATTACATGAGATTTAACCTACTTTGTAGGTGAAGATAATATGTGTAGAGTTATGACAGGAAGGTTTGATGTAGGCTATTAGACCACCACCAAGATCTCGTAGTAAACAGTTTCGATCCAAGTGGTGCATATCAAAGTAATCCAGCGCAACGAAAGAGTCGTTCGTGTTGCGATACAACCAAGTTTCTTACAGTATAATCCTTCTTGATGCATCATATTTTGTCATTCTTATCAATTTCTTGAATTAGTTCAATTTTCCAAATAAGGGTTGCACTTTTGATGAACAAATAGACATCTTTTGAGGTTTTGTATTGCTTTACGCCACTTCCTAGACTGCTCGGTGCTTTCAGAGTAAATCTGATCTTGTATCGGTTTCTAACTTGGCGAATTAAATTATAAAGAATGCCGCTCTTGCGCCATAATATATAGAGTTTCAAATTCTTTGAAGATTCTGGGGCGTAGGGGATCGTATAAGTGATGAAGGATTCGGAGTCAAACATTGTGTGACACAAACGTTGATGAATTATCCACTGGAGCACAAATGTAGCATGACAAAATTTTAACGACCTAGGGGACAGAGAACCCCTTAGTAATTTGATATGACAATAAAACAATTGTAGAAATTTTTATAGCTACCATTTATGGTTGAAATGATTCTCAAATTCATTGAAGGCTATCAATGACGTGATCTCGTGGTGCCCCACACCTCCATTGTCAGATATGAGAGTATACTACTCATGAGTAGACAAATTAGCAATTTAGCTTCTCTTGGTTTTCATACCAACGGTACACTTCATGTTTCACTATCAATCAAAGCATGCTGGTGGAAATGTAAAAGCAGCATGTCGAAGTAGGACTCGTTGAATTGTAAAAGTGATAGACGAAGATTGTGCGTGCACATGTGCTCTGGCACCTGAGTGCCCGATGATTACTAAAAAACCCGGTAGTCTATGAACGTTCACTAAGTGATTGCTGGATGAAACGCCTCAATAGCTGAGTTGTTCAGCTTTGGTAGCGTATGTGTGACGCGCTGCTCTTTCACAATGAATGTACTAAAACAACGGCGATTGGAAGCAAATGGTAATCACGTAATTGGTATTCCCGAACCACAAACCGCGATAAACGATTCGTAACCCCACAACCATCGTCTTAACCGTGGGATTTAATAGTACCATTACTTCTGGGTGAAGCGGGATGATCACTGTTGGGTGTCCATACACTATGCAAGTAAAACATCAAAATGGGAAATTCCCCGTAATCAACTGTAACTGTTGGGAAATTGTTTAGAGTGTAAAATAAGAACCCAACGAAATTGGGATCATACTCCTGGAATTCGATGAAAATGAAGAGAAAAACTCTGTGCTTGAAGAAGCCGTTCAGTTTCGGTTCCGGATCGCATATATTTGCTCATAAACAGCCACGCCCATTTGCAGGTGCTAATCTTTAGTTCATCTCGCCATTCCCTCTTGACATGAGACGATAAATATATTCATCAAGTGCGATGCCATCGCGTCATCTTCACACTAGGTCTAACTGATTTGCATCATTTCAAATGAATTTCACCCTGGGGGCGGTTAGATTCTTCGCTGACGGATTTATTTTGCTATTTTTATCGTATCTTCCTTTTAATGAACACTCGGAAGCGAAATTTGACCAACCGGAACCGGTTGTTTTTTAGACTCAGAAATGACTATATACCGTGAGAACCTGTGTGTGTGTGTGTGTGTGTGCGTGTGTATGTGTGGAGGTTTTGTCCCCTGGTAGCCCGTGGTGCCAAATACAACCATGTTTTACGTGGAATAGACTTCAAAGATGGCCCATCGTGGCAATCAAACCTTCACCCCCGTTTTTATCCACAATGAAAAGGCTGGAAAAACGCTTACCTGCACGAAAACTATTCATGCTTGTTATTGTGAAGCAGTGTAAAACACAGTATTCTCCAAACATGATTCTCGCCTGTTCCACAAACTTGTTCACAAATCTTTCATGGCTAGACGGGATATCATCTTCAGTACTTGTAAAATGACATACACATCCAGTGCAAAGCTAGACTTTACTACAGCTGTAAAGTAATATAATGTTCAATGTTCAATGTTCAATGTTCAATGTTCTTCAATTAGAGGCAGAGGGTAA
>UZAN01040906.1:42542-56478 GCA_900618425.1 Echinostoma caproni | reverse complement strand
TCCATAAGGTGGTACACTCTTGGACTGGGCTGCCGGCCAATGGACATGTAATGACATTTTGTAGGATTGATGGGTAAATCCCACACTCGCGACCAGTGCATCAAAGAGTCCAGGTCTCTCTGCAGGGTGTTCACGTCACTCTCTGACTGGATGGGTCTCCAAATCTTCAGATCATCCGCGTACAATAGACATTCCGATTCCAGGCAGTCTGGCAGGTCGTTGATGAAAAGCAGAAATAGTATTGGCCCCAGTACTGATCCTTGCGGAACGCCACTAGAGACCGTTAACCATGGTGATCGTGCCCTTGACGCTTTCACCGAGAATAGTCTGTCCCTCAGAAAGTCATCTATCCATGACAGCAGCGGGCCCTGGATGCCAAACGAGCATAATTTCATCAGTAACTTCGAGTGAGACACCGTATCAAACGCTTTGCTGAAATCCACGAACACAACATCCGTAGGATAACCTTCAGCTTTAGACTCCGCCCAATGCTCACGTGCCAACAGGAGATTGGATAGACAGGAACGGCCCCGTCGGAAGCCATGTTGTCGAGAAGAAATGCAATGTTGCGCCTCTAGGTGACTGATAATGTGCTTCGCCACTAATTTCTCTAACACTTTACATGCTACACATGTCAAACTCACGGGCCGATAGTTTACCGGGGCATGCTTATCACCACCTTTGAACAAGGGAACAACCAGCGCCTTCTTCCAGTCCGATGGTAATCGGCCAGTCCGGAGAGACAAATTGAACATCTGGGCTAGCGGGGTTGACACAACACCAACCAGCTCCTTTAGCACCAACGGGTGAACTCCATCTGGACCTGGGGATTGGTATTGACGAAGTCCTCGTAGCACCTCGGCGACATCAGTAGCCTCCAGATAGGGAGCACTGACTATGATAGGAGGGTGCGGATACGAAACCCTCTGAGTGGCGGACTTTATCAATATTTTGAGAGCTTCAATGCATTAGTTTCTCAATCATAGAGAAGAGAGAAAATTATCTATTCACCAATACTGATTTTCTATTAACCATTTATTTTACCTTACTGTGGTTAGTTTCTTGGAAGGGATTAAACCAGCTTCATGGTGATTATGGGATTTCGTGGGAGTTTGGTACGATATAAGCTTTGGCGTCACTCGGTGTTTCTCTTGTCTTCTTAGCACAGCTATGTGTGAATGGTAATGTAGCAGTGCTTTAGAGCATGGTTACTGGAGCTGATTCTTCAATTGGTACATGGAGCGGCAACCAACTGGTCGATGCAGGACAAGCTCACGTCGCAATAGTGGAATCACACGGTGGTTCTCGTCTGTCCAATCAGGAGTAAGTGTCTTTGTAGACCATACACCAGCCTGCCAAGGATTTCAAATTTCTGTTACCCCCATCCTTATTTTAGCCCACTTGTCAAGTAAGTCCACGCGATGTGAACACTGATATCATCCTCAGCTTTGTGGAGCGATATGTGAGAGTTGGAGATCAAAGAGGCGTAAGATGACCCCGAGAGGACACGGCAGCCTACCAATTCATATATTCCGTGCATCATCATCAGCAACAGTCAATTAGATGATAACTGAGTACCTCTGAAACTCACGAACCTAAATCATCATCATCATCATCATCATCGTACAGTGTAATACAGTGGGGCAAACTTCATCGGTCGCTGCCACACTCGCAATGCATACAAGATTGGTGGTAAAATTTAAGGTGAACAGGGATTGGACCTACTTTGAGGGAGGGGGACGGAGGTGAACCTCTATGGTCGACACACACAGAGGTTGCGCAATCGAACTCTGCATACATGCCGTTTCAAACATTCTGGCCTGATAAGAAATGACAGCAAGAACACCACTGCTGTCGGTTCGCTTTCATATCGGTCAACTTCTACAACCAACCAGTTCAGTTTTAGTTCTTACAACCGTTACCCATGCACTTTGCTGCACAGGTTTGGTTACTATCTTTTGTTGCCCATTTGGATAAAATAGCAGAATGAAGATTAGAATGTTGAGAGCAACTTCAAGCAAAAGATAGCAAATTTATATAGACTGAAGTCACCAGAATAATGAGTGGATACATGAGCGCCAACTAGCCATATCGCTCCGTGTCTCTAACCCTCCGTAACCATGATCTCGGGGGCCCCTCCAACCACCCAATTGTGGAGCCTTTGAAACCCCAACCTGGAAGGCGCGAGACACCTGCTACCTAATGACTCTGTGTATTTCCTCATGTCTCGTCTCCACACCATCCGTTGACCTCCACGTGGTTTCCTCCAGCCGGGAGAGGCTACAGAGAATAAAGTGCCGTGCGGTAGACGACGGTTGGGCATGCGCAAATATCCAAATATCCAAGTGTCGACCGTCAACTTCTAAAAGGACAAGCATGATTGATAATAACGGCAGCAACCATTAGAATATCTATTTTAAATTAGAAAATCAATCAATAGAGAACAAATATACAGTTACTTTATTGATTAGATTCAATACATCTTTGTAGGAAGGTAGTAGAGTTTGCAATGAAATGCAGTTGCTACTTAACCATCAAGTGTGAAATAGCATTGAAGGGTTTCCGAGTATTCTCGTCAATTCAGTTTGAATCCACACACCCATAGTGGTGCAAAACACATAAAAACCCTTTTTGCTAGGACATTCCATGGACAAACAATTTTTAGCTGACCGTTTGAATCGCACCAAAGTCGTCTATCCACGCAATCCAAATATGCAGTACCATGAAAACAGATACCAACACGTGTTTTGCTCTTCTGAGTTTTCTGGGTCAAAATTACACCACTGATCGATATCACATCATGTATTACAATCCGCGCTTAAACAACATTGCATGCAACTATGTGAATGATTGTAGATCCCATTCGAAGACTCAGTGACACATTCGCAATTGTTCAAATCACAGTAAATAATGAATGGATTGTTGACGCAATTTAATTCACAATTCAAAACGCAGCGCAGAAAAGTAATGAGCGAAACTCACGTTAATGCTTGACCTCCCTATTCGTTCAGTTGACAGATCCCAGCACGTGATGATGATAACGATCGATAGAGCAGAAGAGGAGATTTTCGGGGAACAAACCGCGTAATGTGAGACCACTGAAAAAGCTATGATTCACTTATAGCAGTCATTTACAAATTCAACTATGCATATTGTACGTAACAGCCGAGTAATTCCCTCGTAATTTGTTTTATAAGGTTTGTAGTAAAATTTTATCCTCATATTGTACACTTGGAGACAATCGCCGCAGTCAGCGCTAACTTTGGCTGATTCAATTAGTGACCACGCATAGAAGCGAAGAAACGTTCAGTTAAGTTCAGTTTAAACAACCATTAAACATACATTTGTTTGTGCGTCATTTAATTTATACTAGTTACTTGGTTGAACGGGCTCAGTGGTGCCTGTAAATCTTCTGGAATGAATCTATCCTTCCCCTGAACATTCATCTAATGCCCCAATGGTTAACAAGAGTCTCTTGTGGATCAGTTGAAGAGGACCTAATCAACACAGAACATTCGATACATGCCATTGTCATTTAAAGTCTTATTCCAAACCCGAATGAATCTATCTTACTAACTAACGAACTAATCCAAATATTGAGATTATGAAAATTTCAATGGCCTCGATGGGATTTGACCCCTCTCATGAACGCAGCCTNCGCAGCCTACGCTTTTGTACAGTGCGCGCTGTACCAGCTGAGCTACAAGATCACCGCAATTAGTGCTGTGCGCCGGTGAAGTGGTAGCTGTTCGAACCCGCGATCTCGAACCGATTACTTCTGTCAATTTAGAGGTGGTTCACATGTATTGTGAATGAAGATGGACTAACCAATGTCTCATATCAGCATACTCGGGACATTTGAATTTCCACTGTCGTTNTAGATAGTTTGGATTTTGCACTTCACATTGATTCATCGATTTCTCACGGTCAATCGCTGCCATACAACTTCTCCATGATAAAATATTTACGTTTTAGTGTCAAATGTCTGAACTTTTGGTTTTTCTTATTCTATGATAAATCACTACAAACGGTTAAGAAATTGGAGTCCAGTTCACCAGTATAAGCATTGTGTTGACTTATGTGTTACACTGAAGCAAAGTTCAATCAACAGAATGACGATTCCGTATAGATTTTTTTAAGTCAAACTGGCTCGCTTGTGGGAAAAATCGATGTTGTCCAGAATCTAGGGTTATCAGGAGCGATACAGACATGTTGTACTTATTTCAGTCCAGGAATGTTGATAACACCCAGACATTGAGGATGATGATGTTAGTGTCCGAGGTTACGATGCTTTCAGGAGCTACCGAATTATGAAGTTACCGGTCAAATTTATCAACCGAAGCTGAGAGCAGTGGTTCTCCTAAGAAATTGACTAGGATCGGAGACATGTTTGTTCTAGTGACTTTTCTGTATTTCCCAATAATCAGCCCTCTTTGTCTTACGAACATGTACTGATTATCCTAATTTCTGCTATGATCAATGGTGAAATTAAATACAGTGGAACTGATAGGTTTTTCTCACCTCTCCTCCCTTCGTTAAGCAACTCTATCGAGCTAAAGAGACAATTCACGTGATTTGTGCGTGCAGCAGGGAAAAATAACTAACTGTTCTGATTTGGTGCTGAAGTAAGTTTTCGGAACAGATTGTAGGTTAAGATCGTTTCGAGTCATAAAATCTCTCTTGAGATGCGGGAATTTCGTGGTTCATTCTGTGACTCCCAACGTAAAGGAACTGAATTATCAATTCGCTGCCCCTAGGTGTCTCGAACCCTCCTACCTCAGTTTTTTTCAAATTTATCAGGCAACTGACTCTGGTTCTCCGATTAAAGTTGTCCAAGATTTTAAGGGACTCGTTCAGCAAAGTTTTGTCATAAGGTGGACCGATCGATCGGCTTGCAGCATCGATTGCTTAATTTTGCATCACATATTTTTTACCCCAAAACGATCTCTGATTGTTGAAGGTCAACCCGGCTAGGACCAATATTACAGAAAGAAATGATCGTCAAAGTACCGTCCAATTGCCTGGCATATTTGTGTTGCTGAAATCATTTGAAATTGTGTTTTTGATGCATCACATGATAGACCTTTGAAACACCCATGATCTTAGATAATTTATCCATAAGTCCTATTGATCCACACTTGACACCGTTGTCCATATTGTTCACTCGATTGTATTCCTCGTTTAGACAAAGGTGGTGGTAGTGGTGGTGGTACTGTTCGTTTAATTTTTCTTCCTAATGAAAACGCATTTGGTTCTCTCGCGCGAAGACTGCTTACTGAATTCATTTCTGAATGTGGTCTGAAGTCTTGAAGGTTCTAATCGACTACTTCTCTCGTATGACCCAGTTTATTTCATTCAATGGAGCATGGTCGTATTCTATTATCTTTGAAGCTGGTATTTTTCAGGTTATTCTTCTTTTCTTTCTATGTATATGTAGAATCTTTCCATTCCCAGTAACCTTATTGCTTGTCAGTATGTTGAGGGCATTGTTGTTGGTTGTCCATTCACTGGTTTAGACAGTTTTCGACCTCACCCGGATAGTCACGACTGATCTGTGACCCGATCCCTTGTACTTAACATCATTAAGTGCCTTGAAGTTCCAGCCCATCTTAAAACCGGTCTTCCGTATCTTTCATTGGTAAATAATCTCCCGAATTTACAGTTAAAAATCAAACCATACCCAATTCTGCCTCTGTGAAATACCCCGGTGTCACCTTCACTCTTAACCTGTCCGGGTCTGCTTGGGTCACGAACATTTTTACCTAATCGCGAAAAATGCCTCTTTATGTATACAAGCTCAAAAAACTGACCCTTCCACATGATCTTACCATTAAATGTCTGATTACCCAGCTACTTTGCTCTCTGATATTCAATCCTGGTTTAAAAAAAATATTTACCTTGTATACCAGATCCCCTAAACTTTAGTCCCGTTACAATGGAATTGATACAGTTGTTTTGATTGAGCTTCGTTTTGTCTCCAAGCCTTTCAACGCTGGTGATACGTTTATTGACAGGATAACACGTGAGCAACAATGCCTTAAAAGTTCTGTAGGGGTATATGAATAAAATGGGCAAGGGAGCAAGGTCAATTCTGGAAATTTCCAACGACCTTTTTCACGTGTGACGTGTCACGTGATGCGGTCATTATGAAGTAATTGACGTCATTATGCGGTTTATCACACAGGTTGAGATGGAGCCAAAGCAACTGGAGTGCGGCAAACATTTTTCTTGGTCTATATATATGTATATATATATATTCCCTCTTTCTAACAGTGATACTTTCGTATAATGTGGGCTTGTTCACAATGTTTTTCCTTGATGGAACACTCCGGGTATCCAATATTTCGGATTTTGGTTTTGGCGTTTCTCAGTTGTTCTACCATTCGATCCTTTGAGTGAATCTTTTGAGCTCTATACACCAGACATTGTGCTAAGTTGCATTTAACGCTATTTGAAGAGAGAAAAAAATGTAACCGACAGATGAGCTCGGTTGAAATGATCCAGTATGATACGTATGATAGAATGCTTCGATCAGAAAGAATGAAAATATCGGCGGCCTTCCTGGCATTCTGGTTGGAGTTGATACCTGATATCTTGCAGTTCATAGTTTCGCAGTTTGGCTACGAACATATCTGCCAGAAGCCCATCCAGATGGGGAACACATGGTTACACTGTCCGTGTAATAGCTTCTCTAGGTATACAGTAGGAATTCCAATGTGCGTGTTTTCCCATCGATGTGCCGGCAGAGATGGAAAACACTGTCTCAAAGAGCCACACACCTTCGCAAATTCCGTGCACGTTCACTGGACGCATTTCAGGTCTTTAAGGTTCAGGTCTCGAGCTAGATTGATAAATTTGAAAGTAACGCTATCTTTCTTGATCATTTTCAACCGGCACCTCCATGTTATTTTGTAGAATTTGACGGATAGTGTTGTTCTTACCCTTTCAACTCTGAGAACCAATCACGTCTATTTCTATTATATGTCTATAAACACACATCAAAGTGAATATTCGAAGAGGAAGTCACGAAAACAACCTTGTGTGCTATATTGCTTAGCTTTTAATATTCCTTTGGGAATCTGACAAATAAAAATAAGACCAAGAAGAATGTTAGAGATGATTAATCATGATCATAGTTACAGATTTCCAATCACGGAAAAGTAGCCAAAGTAACGGATGACAGTATTTAATTCAGTGGTGCTACATGCATAGTGAGGCCTTAATTAGATATGAGCACGGAGATGAGGAGAACATAACACCTGTCAGGATGGATAGAAAGTAAGAAATTGGGTTGTGGCTCAAACCCACGGTAAAACCAATCAATTTGGTATAGTGAATAACACTGAAGTCAGAAAGCAATGTAATATCGATTGCGTGATCAAACCAGATGCATGAAATCGTAGTGTAATATCCATTTACCCTTATACAAATTTGTGGTCCTAAAATAATGATATGTTTAGCTTTGGTCGCAGTTGTTCAACTGTACTGCGTCATCAAGTTCCATCAAGATCAACGGTATACAGTAAGTTTTCTTTTTCAAATCACCGGCGGAATTGGCGCATCGGATCAATAATACGCAACAAACTTCATTGTGTTCTACACGGAAAACAACCTTACGGAATATTACCAAGATCCCAAAAACCTACAACCAAACCCAATTCAATGTATGTACAAGCTCGTGTTCTTCTCCAGTTTCTAGTTGTCCCTGATAAGAACGTTTATTTAATGGAAGTGAAAACTACAGCAAATGGTCACATTTTCAGAGCTACACTAAGAAGCAGACTGATTGATCAGTGTTCGCATATAACTGCGGTGACAAAGATAATGGACAAGCCGAAGCCACCAAGCCTTACAGAATGATTAGTGAAACGGATCACATAATCAATGACGCATTACAATTTCACTACGCAGACAAAAGCCCGTATTTTTTACTGACAAAAGATAGTATGGTAAGCGGTTATTAGGTTGACCTGATCGGAACGTCTTAACCCATACTACGCAATCTTAGAACAGTCAATGTACACAGAACATGACATTAGCCTTCCTAAGCGCTAAACTCGTCTTCTTCAATTTATTCTATTCGAATGGTCTACTCCGATTTCCTCAGTTTCGTCTGTTTTCTCATGACCGAAAAAAGCGAACCTGATTCACGTGGATCGATTCCGGAGAATGACGGACAGACATTCACTTATACACATTAACACACCACGCACAGTCGTGCAGATCACATGACCTGTGATCGTTAATTGCCAAACACGTGATCTGTTAGGGAGAAAAGCATCATTTTATTTGAACGTAACTAATCGGTCGACTCTACTGAAAAGAAACGCAGATTTTTGCCATCCAAAGGAAGTTTTCAATTCACTTCAGTAATCCTAGAGCATGACAAAAATAAAAGGTTAGGCGAAAAGGTATAAGTTGAAGGAAAATAATAAATGAAGATACTGGTAAGCCTTATTTTGTGAAGAATATCTATGACAAAACTTTCACTGACCAAGTGTTGCACAAGCCTATCTAATCGTATAGGGTCTTTAAATAACCCACTTTGGAACGTTGTACAAATAAACCCAGCTGTATTCACTTTCACTCAAATGTGCAAACACTTTTCCGGTACTTATCTTGACCGATTTGAGATAGAAGCACAAACAACTTGTGATCAAAGAGTGGTCCAGGTAACGCGTACTGACACGAAGAAACGGTAGTGCAATCCAGCTAACCGACTCTTTTCGTGCCTTAAAACGCATCACCCAAAGTTGGACCATATCAGTAAACAATTGGGTTGATGTAATAGTTTGGCAAGGATTATTTTCCCTTCCTTCCTTTGTGTTATTTTAGTTTGTAGTCTTTGCGGATAGCTGGGTGATTTTGCCAAGAGTTAACCAGTCATTCCGAACATTCAAATCGCAATTGGCTCACAGTGAAATGTACCTTGCTAGCAAGCCAAGAGTAACAGAGCGATAAAAAGCAGTTCAAAACCACGTTTGAATAATCCTAACTGTTCCATAGAGCGATCGATGATGTTCTGACACAATACGTGAAACCTTCTAAAAATTCTATCGAATAATAACTCCATCTACTCCATCTCTATTGCAACACATGACGGGGGTCAATTTCCAGGGTCACATGGGAAGCAACTGGTGTTACACATCAATGCATCTTTACATTTCACAAGGTCTTGTTTGCTGTCTGTCTTTGACAATTTGCCAACGGTAAATTGTGTGACGTGTGTGTAACTGTACTGTTTCAGGTCATTCTGGAGGTTTTTCCCGAATTCGGAGTCTCAGACCAGCCGAAAATCTCTTGTCACACACTTATGCAAAAGAACGAGTACAAAAGCAACGTCTGAACAGATCCCTAAACAGAGCAAATTCCAGTAACATTCCACGGTCTTGATGGTCAGTCCCTGACTCGAAATGTCGAAGGATCGTCTCAATACGTATATGCGTTATTTGTATAAATTTATTGTGGGATCGATGGGTGAAAATTCATAAGGGGAAGATCGATGCAAATAACTTAGCAAGTTTAACTTGATTTTAATTTGGTGAGTTCGGAATTTTTTTTCCCCTCAACAACGAACCTCAAATTGTCACATGATATATTTCAGTGTGAATGATATCATGTGCGGCTGTGAAATTTGTTGATGTTCTGAAGCTATTAGATAAAATTGTTTTTTATTCATGTATCGAATCCTAATTATGATCTAAATATAATTGGTAGTTATGTTAGTACTAAGCTTCAGTAGACTAATTCTCTGGTCTGTTTAGGGGCGGTGATTTCGAATGTCGTGAATCACTGAACCACCAGTGCGAGGTGGTAGCCTATAAATGCATCAAACCAAGCCGATTCGGTATGTGAGACCAGAGGCGTGCGGGGGGGGGAGACGTGNGACGTGTACATATCGCGGTCTTTCTTTTCGGTTCACTCTTTCTCTGTATTTCCTCCCGGAATGGACCAATTAGATGACAGGAAAGTGTCCACCTCGCACACACACACACACACACATCCAATCAACGGTCGCTATGTGGCACCTACACGTGACGCAACAACCGATACTTCGGTTCACGATAAAACGGAGTCGTTTGTCGCCATATCAATTTTCGAACTGTAAGTTCCGAATAGTATGACTGGTGTGTGTGCGATCATAGCAACAAGGATTATCTGTGCTTCCTGAGTTCACGTTCTCNNNCTTTTTCCGTATGGAATTAGGAATTGTTATGTGATGACGTATTTACGTATCGTAATAGCCCCGTTTTAGGCTAAGATGTGAATGAGACATTTTTCATTTTACAGTTTATGCGATGACTCAGATACCGAGGTTGGATAAACTTAATATTCAAAATGTTGGCTATCAACTGTCTCGTTTCCGAACCTCAAAATTTGTTGTTCGACTCCGCACCTGAGAACAGGAAAGTGGTAGCCATGCTTTTCAGTCCCAACAACAACAAAACAATTGGCAAATGATGATATTAGTTGATCATTATGCGCATCAGACACAAACTCTCATCGCAAACCTCCGGATTTATTACCAAGTTAGTCAAACACCAGACACTGTTTACATAACCAGCCCATTGTACACGTTGTTTCCAATGTTACATTATGAGTGGACTCTATCACCACCACCGCCAACAACAACATCATCAACAACAACAACACTCCAAGCAAGCACGTTCGCTATCGTCCGGTTCACCATATATCACTATATCTGTCCTAGTGAGATCTTTGTGTGGTTCTCCTTTCCCAAGCCATGAGACTTATGAGGGGACTAAGCGATAACCAGAAAGTTTATCTCTTCCGCCTAATTTTTAAATCACATATGTGCTCGTAACCAAATCCAAATATCTCTCTATCCTTTCAGGAAAATGATTTCCAGTCTCGTTGCAATTTATTTACTGTGCGGTTTCTTTGAAACGAGAGTTCAAGCACAATTGATCGGAGGCTATTCTGCCCCACGACCCGTCAGTGCGGAAGAACAAATTAAATTTGCCCCGGTTGTGAGTTTCACCCAGATCGTAGCCTCGAATCCCTTCAGATTATGCAAGCATTTGCAACCAGTGGAAACTCCTTGGCCAGTGCGAATTTGGAATTCCTAAGCGTTTCAACACAAGTCGTAGCCGGAACCAATTACAACTTTATGGTATTTTTAAATGCTTATTTTCCTCGCCAACGACCATTATCCTCATTGTTTTCTTTTTCTAGTTAAGGACCGGAAATAATCAATGCTGGAGCATGGTGGTATATCAACCACTTCCCTACATGAATTCCGGACCGCAAGCCCAATCGCCTGTGCCTGCGAATTGTGCATATGGATCATCCCTGTGAATTTGATTTGGCCGAGTTTATCGATCGATTTGTTCGCGTGAAACCCGTCTGGTCTGATCGATCCGTTTGCTCTTCATGGATATTTTTGTTTTTTAATTGAAATGACCAATTTTGTCCTAATTACAATCGCTTGTTTACTAAATGTATGAGTATTTTAATTTGATGCATATTGTCAGTTGAATTAATGTTTCCTTTACAGTTTTCCTTTTCTTTTATTTGTTATCTGGGCACCTATATCTCATCTAGTGGATGCATCACGGATGAAGTGTCAACTTGCGTGCAAAAGGCTCGATTGGCATTTGCCAACTCGAGACATATGTGGCGCCGCGGCGAGCTCCGGCTGTCCGTGAAGGGTCAAATGTATGCTGCGGTAGTTGGGCTAGTTCTGCTATACAGCGCAGAAACTTAGTCATTAGGGAAACAGGATGAACATCAACTGTCGGTGTTTGAACACTGCTGTTTGCGCAGCGTTACAGGAATCTGGTGGGACAGCCGGATGAGCAATGCTGAGGTTCGTTGCAGAATTTTAATTAATCGCAGCCACCCACCTCAGCAAGTGGTTGACCTTCATAGGTAACGTTGACTGGATCATGTGTTATGCATGACGCTAAATAGGTTGCCACGACGCGCGATGTTCGCCGAGGCAGATAGTGGATGAAATAAAACCAAGGGTAGTCAAGCTAAGATCTGGCATGAGGGTATGAATACCCTTACCATGAGTCTGGGTCAGATAGGTCCCGCTAAGCTCCCTGGATGGGGATCTCAGGATGATGGTAACCGGGGGTCGGATACACTGCGTGATATGGCTGTGTCGTGAACAATAAACTGAAGTGAACTTTGGCTGAATCCCGAGAGTGGGAAATAAAACCGGCTTGATGAAAAACATCACATCTCTGGAACCTACAGCGGTGTGACTTATTTCCGAGTGATCTCCGACTTGTTCAACAGCGGTCGAACAACGATAAGCAACTTATCGATCAGAAAATGATCTACCATTCCCGTATACATAGGCCACTTAAATGTGCCATATTTCCTGCCGTCCTCCAAGTGGTATGTTTTGGACTTCATAGAGAGAAACATTGTAAAGCTTTCCACTGGTGTTTTTCAATGGTCTATATAGTTTCCCAAATTTTGACAAGCAGCATAACTGTTCAAATTGTTGTTTGCCTGATTAAAGTTTTACTAACGCGGCATCGATGCGTGGGTTCGTATCTTACTGAGGCTACTGAACTCTTCACAATTTCCATTCAAGACTTCAATCTGCTAAACAATCATTTGAACAATTTACCCTGTTGTAGCACGTCCTTCGATGGAATCCGGTGAATTCTGAGGAAAACCTGTTGGGCCAATCAGCTTACTCGCTACCGGGTATCCATGGGGTATTCGAATGTGGAGCGATCAGTGCTATCTATGGATGTGGCGTTGTAGCTCAGCTGGTAGCGACATAATCTTGAGTAGTGGATAAATGATTGAAATGACGTATGTATGTGCGTACGGGGATAACAAGCACAAATCTGTTCAGAGTCTTCCAGAGTTATGTTTCCAGAAGTCAATCATCAACATCTTGATCACAGTTTCAAGGTATGCCTACGGGGCAAATAACACCGCGGACTCATCGTGACGACATTTCTGAGTTTCGCTTGCCTCATAATAACTAGCTGGTGGACAAATGTTGATTTTGTGGGTTGATATGAGGGGTCGTTTATCGAATTCCGTATGGATCTTGTATGTTTATAAATACATACTGGGTTTCATTTTGTGCTAGCGGTCCAAATTTCGACATATTCAGTTGTGCATACACTTTTGAGAGTGGGGTTTTGTGTCTCATCTGCCCCATTTGTTTAAACAAACCGAAGATCAAACAAAGGGGGGACAGATTTTTGCACCATTTTAATGTATCTCTTTTAATGTATCGATTTTTCCCGCATTTTGTGAGCTTTGTTGTTATAATGTTGTGAATTACAACAACCGTTATGTACCACTTGACAAAACCTCCGTTGCCAACTTAAAAGACTGATTCTCGCGGATAATTTTACGAAAAGATAGCATAAGAAAAAATTAGGTTTATGCACGTACCCATCCACACAGCACCCCTTTCTGAAGTGAAATCTTTCAGCCCTCGTGTTTTCATTTGCTAGATCAACTCCGTTTTGTTCTCCAAGTAGTATACCAAGGAATATCCAGTTCTCATCCTCGGCTCAATCCGGCCCCCGTGTCTTATCATGATACATAAATCACTCCTGTCTCTCTAACACGCGCTATCTTGCTCGACCTTGAGGTATCCATTCCAACGTCGCAGAATATACCGGGGCTGAAAATTCACCTTTTCGGATACATCGAGCTTAAGTTGAATTCACTTGCCAGTAAACACGCGGTCATATGGCCATGGAAGTGTTGTACAAGTGTGCGTGTGCTTGTGCAGATCGAGTGTGAGAAAAGAAAACTTGTAAGGTTTGAGGTGTTGAAAATTGGGACCAATTTAAAATCACATATGGAACCGCAAATCACCAAAACGATCAGGTGACTGTAAATTAGACCGGGGCTGTTCGCACATTTTCAAGCTATAAAACTCCGTGAATCGGGCCTCGGAGGGAGTACGACAGATACAAAATTCAAT
>UZAN01040906.1:0-15740 GCA_900618425.1 Echinostoma caproni | reverse complement strand
ATTTCCCTGTATCATTAATCCACTGAACTTTTCAATTTTCTCTTCGATCCTACTTTCAACTTTCCTATCTTCTCCTATTCTTCATCCAAATGGGCACCTAAAGAACAGCAACCAAAACCGGCGCAAGAAGGTGCATGGTTAACAGCTGTACACACTTATCTGAACTGAACTCAATAGGGGATGTTCTACAAAATGCTTTGTCCGGTCTGGCAAACGGTGGATTCGAACTCCTCCCAGGAACCAGTGCCCTTGACTTAGAATATGCCGATGGCATCGCCTTGCTGGGTGACAATATACAGATAACCCAGAACGCTTTGAACCGCTTGGCGATCGCGATCTCCAGGTAGGGTATGTGCTTTGCACCTTCCAATTGCAAACTGCTTACTCAAGACTAGCAGGAGTCTGTACCTGCACTCACCCTCTGTGTCGATCGACTGGAAGTAGTTGAGAGCTTTAAGTACCTCGAGAGCTTGATCGCAGCTGGTGTTGGGGAGATCACATTACCAGTAGTGAAAGCTAGAGCAGCTTTCGCCAACCTGTGACACCTGTCGCGCCGCCATGACATCCGACTTTCCCTTAAGAGAAGAGTGTACCGCGCCGCGGTTCGTAGCGTTCTACTTTACGGTTACGAGACCTAGTCCCTCCATGCTGAGAGTGTTAATCGACTTTCTGTATTCGACCACCGATGTCTCCGAAGCATCACTCGTGTTTGGTGGGAACATCGGTTGAGCAATGACGAGGTTCGTCCTCGTGTTGGGTGTGGATAGTCGTTCTCGCAGGTTTGAAAACTCAGCGCATTTGAAGCATGTTTAGGGTGAAGCTTCACTCTTCCCGCCCAGAGGACAGACAATGGTGGTTCTTTTCTGCGCAAATTATCGGTTGTTCTTTTCTAGCACCAACTTTCGACACAACTCTGGTCGGACGGCTACACGATGTTCTAGTTCGACGGACAAACTGGCCCAAATTGACGACACAGGAGTAAGCTACCGTTGATGTGGTTCAGGATACAATTTGAGATCCTATCGGATCATTTGCCTTGGGCCTGATCACAATCACACACTCGTTCTGACGAGTTTGACGTTTCGACTCGTTGGTAAAATCGTCCCTTCAGTTAGCTCATCATGGTCTGCGCGATCCATCTGTTTGCGCACGTCATGAGGAGCAGCTTAGACGAGACCTAGGAGCATCGTGACAGTGGGATCTGATTATAGTCTTGATGCATTCGGCAACAAACTTCGTTTGTGGGGCCGAGCCTGGAGTTTGTCGAAGACACTGGATCTCTCAGGAGTCATTAATCCAAATGAAACAAAAGCGGAAGGTCGCAATCCGCCAGGACCAACATAAGAACTGGTGGTATCTCCAACGCCAATTCAGGAAAAGCCCTAAGTGAGGTCGCGAAAACTGGTGGGTCAAAGTAGCCAGTGAAAAATGATCCCGGGTAGTGGGAAACCAGAGGGAACTACGAAAATTAGTGCCAGGGGCAGAGGAATGGATTGGATCGCAAACGTTGCGAATATCATTGTTGATGAAAAGAAATAGGGTGGACCTCGGAAAATTTCATCACACAATTTTTTATACCCCTACTTGGGGTGATGAACGAAAGATGGGATAAATCCCATGTCCATGTCTAGCGTTCGGTTGTTGGAGTTGTTGTGACAAACTACGCAGGTCCCCAATGGGATAAGCATGGTATCCAGTCGAGCGACACCGAAGTTACCGATCACCAAGGTTGATTCGTGGTGATCAAAAGGTTCACGAATAGCTTTATATGACCACCCACTTTTTCGGTTTGTTTCTCACAGTTTTTATCGGGAAATTTGATGTTTTCTGATCAGGCAGCACCACTCATTTTGAACCAAGTCACGAGAAATGAGCTTTGCGCTTCTCCCGTTTGAGGAAACGAAAAATACAGTAAAACTATTCAGGCTTTTACAGACAGTGTGCATCTACACGCACACACACCAGGATCATCTATGACAGGCTGCCACTTAATGTTTGTATACGAATGACGGCTGAATCATGTTAACAATTGCACGTGTTGATAAATGGATCTAAGTGACTCGAGCATTGGTCTTCACGTAACTAATCAGGACCATGTGTGGCCTGAATTATCTTGTTGACTCAGTCCTATTCAACTGGCTTAGTCACTTTTGTGTCTCATCGATTTGCCTCGCTCGGGTTCAGTGAACAAACAGATCCGTTTTTTGTCATCAATGATTAGGCCTAACAACAGGGCGTGGGTTGATAGATAGTCGCAAGTAACTAATCTCATCCGAGCATAAAACTTTTTTTCTTATTTGTTCACATAAAATCAACTATTAGGTGATTTAGATGAATCTGGTTCAATCCTAACTCTCATCGGCAATTGTTGGATAGACTTGGCCGATTCTGTGTCATGGTTTAAAACACTAGCAGTTTAAGGATAGTCGATGAATAATCTTCAGAACTGTATACGCATTGTCCTAATGTGCTTCACTGAGGTGTAACGAAGTATGAGAAGAAAGGCAAACTTCCGGTTTCGACAATCCTAAGGTGATAGATTACTTTTTCACTTCCTGGAAAATGTTTAATTGCAATATATACACTCGTTTGGAATGGACAGCTGTTTCGACCTGTCTGTCTCTCCGTGCGAATCCATCGACGTTGTGGATCGCGCAGACCATGATGAGCTAACTGAAGGGACGATTTTACCAACGAGTCGAAACGTCAAACTCGTCAGAACGAGTGTGTGATTGTGATCAGGCCCAAGGCAAATGATCCGATAGGATCTCAAATTGTATCCTGAACCACATCAACGGTAGCTTACTCCTGTGTCGTCAATTTGGGCCAGTTTGTCCGTCGAACTAGAACATCGTGTAGCCGTCCGACCAGAGTTGTGTCGAAAGTTGGTGCTAGAAAAGAACAACCGATAATTTGCGCAGAAAAGAACCACCATTGTCTGTCCTCTGGGCGGGAAGAGTGAAGCTTCACCCTAAACATGCTTCGAATCCGCTCAGTTTTCAAAACTGCGCTGTGAAATCACCTGCCAGCACTATAATATTAGAGCTGCGACTCAATCAAATAAGTTCGGGGAATCTGTCACAAAAATTCGTCGTTTTTTGAGTTCGGACTGCAGTTGGTTAGTGAAAATGCAGACCTGATGAACAAACATCTTTTGGTGTTGTTACCCTTCTTTCACGCTATCATACTAATGGGGATTTCCTCCGTAACATAAAAAACAAAAACAAAATGCTGAATTCCATTTCACGGAGCTGCCATTTGCGAACTCATGGAACTATGCCTGCAGACGTACTTCAAATTCGAGGGTCAAATCTACAAACAACTGAAACGAACACTAATGGGATTACCAATTTCCGGATTCATACCCGAAGCCGTAATGCAGAAGCTGGAAAAGGTATTACCAAGAGTCATGCCAAAAGTTTGGCTTCGATACGTGGATGACACATTCGTCATCTTAAAGAAGTCGGAACTAGAACGAACATACAGCATTATCAACAACACATTCCATGGCATCAAGTTCACAATGGAGTCCGAGAAGGATAAACAACTGACATTTTTGGGCATCTTGATCACCAGAACACCATCCGGAAAACTGGAGACAACGGTCTACCGCAAGGCAATACCAACGGATCAAATCCTAAACTTCAAAAGTAATCACCCACACAGCCAAAAAAATGCTGTGTTAGAACCCTGTTCGGAAGAATCCAGACACACTACAGCACCGACATACTGAAGAAGAGAGAAGAAAGGTACCTCCTCAAAGTGTTTGTCCGTAATGGTTACCCCGCAACTTCATCAGCAGAACTCTGGCTCAGACAAAGAAGGAAACAACAAACGGGGAATCGGGAACAAAAGCGACCCTGCCGTACATCAAGGACGTTCCGGAAATGACAGCAAAACTGTGCAGATCATATGGAATCCAAGCCGCCGACAAACCGATTGCCTAGCTAAGGAGACTTCTGTCAAAACCTAAGGAGAGAACAATGGAGAAGGACAAGAGCAGCGTCATCTACAAAATAAACTGCAAGAACTGCCCAAAACACTATATCGGACAAACTGAGAGAAAACTGTCAACAAGGATCCGTAAACACTAATTGGCAGTCAGCAGACATGATCCACTATCGTTGATTTCCCTTCACGAAGATGAAGGGCATCAATTAGACTTCGAATCAGTAAGAGTTATCGACCAAGCCCGGTCAAAACACGCCAGAGAAGTTCTCGAGGCATGGCACTCTTCAATCAACTCAATAAACAGGCACATCGAACTGGATCACGTGTACACATCAATGCAACTCAGGGACCAAATGACGCAACAAAAGAGGTCACGCCATGACCTGAGAACGGACGGAAACCGTAATCAGGACGAAAGGACAACCTCCCACCCGCACCCCCTCGCACCAGTTGAACGGCGAACCGAGTCGAACACAGTGAGAACAAGAGACAAAAACAGTCGGTGGAGAAGAACACATAAACGAATGGGTAAAAGCAGAACACTACCACTTCACAAGCACTGATTTCGCCTCGACTGGCAATGAAAAGTTTGCAAACACTTTTCCAGGATCGGCGAACAGGTGAAATGGAATTCAGCTCACCCGAGAACCAATTTTCAATATCTTGTCAAACGAAATGCTTTTGGCATGATTAATTCACCACAGAAACATTTCAGACATATCGGCTTCCTGACGGGTTAAACCAAAGATGAAGTCCTACTACCCACTGAATCCGCCAAAAAGACACTTGTAGTATCGAACAATAGGATGTATTACAGAAACGAGATAAGCTTGACAGTGAAAGTATTCCTTGTTATGGATCCATCAGCAAGATTGAATATTTTTGTCTTTGCTGCGAATNGAAAGTAGACCTTTGGGTTGTGAGTTAGGATCTTAGTCCCTGGGCTACATGGTTGGATGAGCAACACCTTAAACGCATGTTTACATAGTGTGATTCCGATATTCTGTATGATCTGAAGTAGATGCGGCTTCGGGTTAAGAATAGAATGACGACAATATGTAGTCAAATTGAGGGGAAATATAGAGCTGCTTTTTCCTCAGCGTTTATTGATGTAATAGTCATAACCGTGGTGGCTAGTTCTGAGATGAGTGAGGACCGATACTCATAACAAGCTCGCATAAATAATTTGTGTTGTATCGTGTATGTTCCAAATGAGAAACGGTCTGATGGGCTGCCCGGTGGCCGAGTAGATAGCATACTTGCGTTCCACCTGTGAGGTCCCGAGTTTGATCCTCAGTTAAGTCGATGGATTTGTTCTGTTGATGAGACCCAACCAGGTCAAAACAGCTGTCCAGTGCTTCCCAGCCTTTCAGCTCAAGCCTCATTTACACGAAGAATTCATTATATATAAATCAAATCCTCCATTACTCTCATAAAGCAACAAATCATCGCTGTCGAGCAATGAAACAGTCTTCCATGATTTTTCTTATTACACACCTAGGTGTGATGAACAGCAGACGGGGTCAACTCCATAGTCACGAGGACCTGCTGTTCAGTGATTGAAATCGGCGACCTAAGCCCCGGAACTTGGATTGGCGAACCACATAAGGCCCCGATAGGTTAGGCGTGGTATTGAACCGGACGACAGCAGAGCTGCCTACCACCAAAGTCGGGTGGAGGTGGCGGGGCTTGAACCTCGGACCATAGGGTCCAAAGCACGCCGGTGACAGCGACTAAACCACTGCGCCACCACCACCACTGAGACTGAGCCTAATTTTAAACAAATAGGAGTAAATATTTAAAGCGGATGTGAACAAAAGCTTGTTGGATAAGGGAACTCAACAGATCCACGCGACGAACTCACAGTATATTGTCTTATCTAACAACTAAATCTCTTTCAGCGGACTGACTGGCTAAGAAATGCAAATAGGATCATTTTAGTGGTCAGTGGTCATTTTTTTAGTGGACGACATATCAGGCCAGATTGAACTGTAAAATGCAGGTGTTCGGAAACGAAATTTCATTTATCTAAACAATAATGAATGTGATCAAATGTCATTGGAGAATAAACAGCTGAAATCAGGAGCAAATCCGTTACTGAATAAATGCAGTTAATCAATGATGGGCAGAAGCAAGTAATTGAGTAACTGGACCGTCTGGGCATCGCACAATAGCCAATGGAAGAATCATCATCGACGTTTCTACAATTCCTTTGGACAACTGACAGATGAAGAAGAGGTGACTGTGAGCGGAAGGTTCTCATGCGGTAGCGGTTTGTGCACGACCACCGCCCAGCACTGGTTTTCGCCCGATTGTACCTATAAAAAATGCGAAGGATTACCGGTATAATGCAAGTATCGAAATTACCATGAACTTGTAATTTACTCCGGCCACAACCTGTGTCGCGACGCTAAGAAGCTTCAAATCCGATTCAGTCACTGAGTGACCACTACCCGCGAGCTTTTGCATAATCTAGAGTGATTAGCAGAACGCCAATACACACTCACCACAGGCTTAAAGTCCGTCAGTTCATTTGTAGCGACAGTTCTGGATGAAGTGTACCCACCAACCAGTTGTTCTGAAGCCCCATAGTTAACCATAAGGCACAACGAACACAATACTAGAAAACTGTTCATGATTCTGTGAAATAAATATTACAAGTAGGTGTCAGATATGCGGCGTGAAGTTCAAACGCAAGCGCACGATTATAAAAAGAATATATATGGATGAAAAACGCATACCGAAAAAAAACATTATTGGTGCCCTGTCGTGTATAACACTTTGTCTATTGCTATCGCTGTATTCATAACATTTCTCTTTTATACGTTGTAGCCTATATGCCAGAGTTCATGGACTAATAAAGCCTTACATCCCCGGGCTCTCAGTCTTCTCTCTCACGAGCAAGTAACGACTGTTGTCATCTCGTATTCAGAACAGAACATGCCCTGAATTCATTCTGTGGTGGATCATACAGAAAGCAGAGGAACCCACGTTAGGAAAAAAACGAAACCTGTAGACAAATTTGTGGTGTTACTTTGATACGGACCAAGAAGTGATGGACAGTACGATGGGTGAATCCATGACTACAAAGAACCATCCTTTCGTAATGGAAACCGGCAAAATATCCCCCAAACAACGCTGTGTTAGGATAGGCCTAGCATTGGACCGGGGAATATATACATATATATAAGCTTACTGTGATAAACAGTAGATTAGGTGGACCCGTAGTCACGAAGATCTGCCGTGCTGTGACAGCAACCGGTAACCTAAGCCCTGGGGACTTGGAGTGGCGAATCACAAAAAAACCCACTAGGTTAGGCATGGTACTGAACCGAACGACAGCAAAACTTTCTACAAACTATCTGGATGTCGTAAAAAAATAATCCATCTCCGAATTTTCCTCGGGCACACAATATATATCGTCAACTTATCGATAATAGAGGTAGAAATGTTTTATGACTGTGATGGACCCGTATCTACTTTTACAGTGAAAATAATCTTAAGGGTGATACGTGGCTAATCCATCTCATCTTCCGTTGTTAGTATTATCAAACGATCTGTTTAAGCTGTCACACAGGTGCGTTGAGACCATGACACTACCCCAAAAAGTGATACATCGTGTAATTCCTTAGTGATCCGTATTAAACTAGCGAGGTGGTGAGGGGAGCGATAATTTTCGCCCATACGAAATTGGTTCACCTCGTGGAGGGCGTTAACCGAATAAAAGTCAAAAGTATGCCAGACAGTGAGCTCCGGTCAGCAAGTTACATGTTGGGGTTGGTTAAATCACTTTATGTGTAAGAAGAATTGATAAGAGATCAAGCTGAACCTGATCAAGAAGAGACAAGCTGAGCAAAGCTACATCCAGATGATTAGACAGTACGGGGAAAGCAATCAATGGGTTCGAATAATGAGACATGGAGCTGAAACTATCATCAGAGTTATCATCTTAAAGAGATATGACGAAGCGAACTTCATTGATCGCTGCCAAATTTGTAATGCAAACAATGTTAGTGGTAATATGAAAGGTGGACATGGATTGGATCTATTTTTAGGGAGAGGAAAGAAAATGAACCTACATGGTCAACACCTAGAGTGTATGATCTAACAATGCATACATGGCGGTGTTTTTACACCAAAGTGAGAGGACGAAAAGCCGACATCCGGGGTTATAACCGGATCGGTGGACCACTGGTAGTTCACCTAGGGGAGTTGGCCAAAAACCCTGATTTCAAACCATCCATGAGGTGTACGAACCACACCCACACATTTCCGGTTGTGGCAACGGTCACTGGCCCATTTGGGCATCGGGGTGTGTTGGGCACTTTGAACATTTGACCCCGTCCAAAGGGCGTATGATCCGATGAACTGAACAGCGGCCCCAATGGACTGCGGTTTTCGCACACCACCCCGCTGCCTCACGGGTCAGGTTTTGGTTAGCCGAAGGCTCCGGTTGTGGATCCCCCAAAAAACTCACCTGCCTTGGCCTGGGCAACCTGGCAGTATTCAGCCTACATGCAAATCGTGGAACGTATTTCTTTTTATGAAGATTATTGTACCATGTTTTTTTGCACGCAGTCTGGCTTCAGACGTGTGAAATATATATGTATGCCGCTTTCATTATTCTGGCCTGGTAAGAAACGACAACAGAAATGTTGTCGTATCATTCAATGCTTTCAACAAGCCAGTTGCAGTCTTTCGGACTCCAACTTGAAAGGTGCGACGCTTATTCTACCCAATAACGCTGTGCATTACTTCAAGCCTGGTCTCCAAGTCATCTTTCAGAGATTAACAAAATTAGGGAAAACTTAGCCTACAACGCGCTAAGCAAGGCTAGAGATGCACCTAGCGAAAAAGTTTTACTAAGTTACAAGAATCATCGGAAAGAAAGAGGTTTAGTTAAACAATTATTTTGGAGGATTTGAATGAATTTCAAATGGGAATTCGTCGTGTATGTGGCAAACGAAGCGTGAACTGAAAAGCTAGGAAGCACTGGACAGCTGTTTCGACCTGGTTGAGTCTCATCAACAGTGCGAATCCATCGATCCAACTGGGGATCGAACCCGGAACCAAATTGTGTAAAGGGAAACTGAAAAACGATCTGATCAGCTGCCCGGTGGCCGAGTGGGTAGCATACTTGCGTTCTGCCCATGAGGTCCCGCGTTCGATCCCCAGTTGGGTCGATAGATTCGCACTGCTGATGAGACCCAACCAGATCAAAACAGCTGTCCAGTGCTTCCCAAATTTTCAGTTCACGCTTCATTTGCCATATACACGACGAATTCCCGTTTGAAATTATTATGGAGTATAAAAACCCGCTTTCAAAATAATTGGATACGAAGATGGTTCCAGGGGTGTTCAAAAGACCACCATTAGGGGCATCATCATTGTACAGCGAACCACAGAACAGATATTCCATGGCCGATGCCAACAAAGCNACTTTGTAATCGTGGTAATTCTACTACCGATGTGAAAGTAGTAGTCTAGTACAAGTCAAACCGCTGTTATTAATTGAACCATAACCAAAACAGCATATTTCCACATGTAGGCATTTATCTGATAGCTGCCTGTTTGCCCTTTTACAGAATGTTTGAACTTCTGATGATGACTGCTTTTCATAGTTACCACGATACCCTACGAGGACACATAACACTGCACCGTTTAGGGACGAGTTAATCGCTGCGCATCCACTGGGCCGTTTTCGGCTTGCACTCAAAATTGACAATTTGTCTCGGTAATGCTTGTTGTGCGCGGTCGACTCTGTCGTTTTGACTACATGCATCCGCATCACGGATGAGGCAGGATATCGTACACCCCTTCCTCAGCTAAATTGTTTAAATGTTAGATGTCTATCATGTAGCCTGTCCTTTGTTAAAGTGGCCAACACCTCAAAATACTATCTCGTGTCAGATCAGGATATGACGGTTCACAGGACTTGTGGCTTGATCCAGTCTGGTAGTCCATGTTCTTGGGTCTACGGGCCACGTGTGTCTCGTAACGCTTCGACAGTGAGTTGGTCGATCCTTGGCAGTGTGAGGGTGTGAGGGAGCAGGAACACCAATCCGGTTTGCTGTCGATGAAAGCAGCACCAGCTGATCAGTCACAGGCTAACCGGGAGGTCCGAATGCCCTCTCCAACAAACAGTAGAGAACCCGCAGGCATGCGGAGATAGGTTTAGATAAGAAAAGAAAAGTAAGCTAGTTTGGGGAGGAGGGTGTGGGGCGCTGGAGTTAGACAATTGAGGCAAAGGTAGTTGAAGTATATGGGGATGATATAGCTAATTACAAAGAAGATGGGAGAGGGCGGTGTTTTGGAAAGCTAAAGATGTAGTCACTAATAAGGACTGACGAAATTTTCCTTGGGCTGATTCGAGGAAAGTTACGTCCCACACCTCATCAAGCCTTTTTTAACAGTTCCAGCGTGGACGCCGAGACAACCTCGTCAGGAAGTCTATTCCAGGCGTTGACCACTCTATAAGAGAAGTAGTTTGCCCTTTCTCTCTTTAATGCGCGAGGTTTGACCAAATTCAGCTGGTGTCCTCTTAGGGCTGGGTTTTAACTGAGGGAGAAGAGTTGCCTGCCAGGCTGTGAGTCCCTTTATTAGGTTACCCCTGATTTGTCTATGAGATAGAGAGAACAAGTTTGGCTTTCTTAGGCGCCTCGGATACGACATCTTCCTCAGGGCAGGAAAAAGCCTAATGAAGCGTCTCTAGACGTGTTTTGGAGCCTTTTGGTTGCGCACGAGGTTCGGTGCTCATGCCTGCACGCAGTATTCGAAGTATGGTCGCACCAGGGCCTTGTAGAGGGGCAGTAATACTGCAGGGTCCCTCGATACTACTGTTCTTCTCAGCAAGAACAGCGTCTTTGAAGCCTTTGCCGAGGCTAGCCAGCACTGTCTTGTGGGTTGGAAGGAACCGTGCATAATTATACCCAGGTCCCTGACCTCATCAGTGATTTCCACCGGTGTGGGTCCCATGCCATTGATCAACCTATGCTTTTCGATGGATCCCCCTAAGAGANGTTTTGGAGCCTTTTGGTTGCGCACGAGGTTCGGTGCTCATGCCTGCACGCAGTATTCGAAGTATGGTCGCACCAGGGCCTTGTAGAGGGGCAGTAATACTGCAGGGTCCCTCGATACTACTGTTCTTCTCAGCAAGAACAGCGTCTTTGAAGCCTTTGCCGAGGCTAGCCAGCACTGTCTTGTGGGTTGGAAGGAACCGTGCATAATTATACCCAGGTCCCTGACCTCATCAGTGATTTCCACCGGTGTGGGTCCCGTGCCATTTATCACCCTCATCTCTGTGAGGGATCCCCTGAGGGTAGCTGTTTGCAATTGTCAGCATTTACAAGCAACAGCCACTCCTCCGTCCACTTCTGGACTTCGTCCAGGTCATCCTGACTGGTGTTTGTAGAGGGGTCACCGATGATTTTTACGTTATCGGCAAACATAAAAGAGGGTTGTACTATCCTCTTGGTCAGATCGTCTATGTAAATCAGGAATAGTAGATGTCCCAGCACACACCCTTGGGGAACACCATTACGAGTGCTCTACCCTGACATAGAAGCACCTGGTCAAACAAAAGTAGAGGAGGACTCGTAGGCAAAAGGTGAAAGTGTCGTGTTATTACAGCTGTTGCTAATATCGTCTAGCTTTTTGAACTCGTGATCTCAGACACGTAAACACTGTGGTTTGATTCTTGAAGTTTTGGTTACCTCTCATCCAGTTTCTGGATGATGGTCGGTTTGAAATGGAAATCGGTAATATCAGCAAACTGTGGTCAAAAAAGGGTTAAAGTCTGCGCCGATTTCCGTTCTTGAATTTCAAAAAGAGTATGCTCTACCAGTCGGTAATCAAAAGACAAATGAAAACGACGAAGGCGCAAGAGTTGTGTGTTGTAATGATGGTGGTAAGATAATAACCAGAAATAAATGAAGTACCTACAAGATGTTTGTAGGCCTGTGGTTTACCGTACATCAATAGCCCTAACTCAGAAAATAGTGACGGCCAGTGCTCATTCAATTTACCCTAAAAGCAGAACAGATTTTCCGCTATGCTCACTGCTTCCGGGCATTTACTAAGACCTTACTCACAGGCATACCAAACTAGACAATTTTCGTTGCCGTGCCAAGACCATCATCATTCATCATCAATGTACGGCGTAATACGGTGAAGCGAACTTCACTGATCGCTGCCAAACTCATAATGCATACAAGATAAGTGAGAATGTGCAAGAAGGACAGGGATTAGGCCTATTTTTAGGGACGGGAAAAGAAAGTGAACCTCTATGGTCAACACAGCCCAACTGTGCGTACATACTAGTTCAGGCATTCTGGACTGATAAGAAGTGACAGCATGATTGCCATTGTTGTCGGTTCGCAGTCATGACCTTCGGTTTCTCCAACCATGCGGTTTCGGAGTCTTTTGGACCCCAACTCGGAAGACCAGAGACACCTACTCTACCTAATTGCTCTATGCATTTATTCATGCCTCGTCTCCACGTCATCTGCTAGCCTCCACGTGGCTTTCTCCAGCATGTAACAGCCACCGCAAACAATGCGCATGCGGTAGGCGACCGTCGGACATAAACAAAACGTGTCCTAACCAACGGAGCCTACTGAGCTGGATTTGAGGAGATAACGAGTTCTTGTCTGATGTATTCACAAACACCCGACGACATAATTCTAAGTTACTAATCCGCTCACTCCATCCCATTTGCGCCAGACTAAGTAAGCATTGATTGTCGAACACTGTTAAACGACAGGTGTTTTCTACCCGCAAATTCAAGGTCTCAACCGTAAAGCACAACTGAACGTACGGTGGCGCAGTATACGTCACTTTTCAACTTTAGTGACACGTCACGTCTGCACCAAAGGTGTTTTAGTCCTGTGTACGCTGCTCGAACCTTGGATATGCGGGCGGTTCACCTTCGACGCGCTACCGTCGTTGGTCACGCAGCTACCTAAGTACGAGAAGTAGTCAACTTCAGCTAATTCCTGACGGTCTAGTTTCAGAACAGAACTTGGCGACACCTAGTCTTTTAGCATCACTTTGCACTTTGTGGGTGCAAAGCACATGCCGAAAGGAGCGACAGAACTGGCTAATTTGTCAACGGCTCTTTGTACAATCTCCATACAATCGAACAAGCAAACGATGTCATCAGCGTACTCCAAATCACAGCTTTTCTCCAGCTGCTCATTCAATACCTACATTTTGGAGACCACTCAGTGTGTTCTCCAGTATTTCGTCTATGACGGAATTGAACAGGAATGGCGAAAGAGGGCACCCTGGACGAACACCACTGATAGTTACGAACGACCTACTCAGCTCACCGTAGACCCTTACGCTACCGGAGATATGTGAGTACAGTGAACTCAGTATATTCACATACCTTTGCTGCATTCCTTTGCAAAGGAGTAAACCCATAAGAGATTCACGATTAACTGAGTCGAAGGCTCCTTTTAGGTCAAGGAGCACGATAACCGTTGGTCGACGGTGCGTGCGGCGTAGCTCGAGGACTTCAAGCACGGTGAAGATTTGATCGATACCTGGTCAAAATCCTGTTTGTTGTTCGCGGATGTTTGTCTCCCTAAACGGCGTCAGAAGTCGAAATATAATGGAGAATAGTAACTTGGTGACGATTGGGATCAAACTCGATCCACGGTGGTTTGCGCAGTCATTGCGAGGTCCCTTCTTAAAAATTGGAACGATCAGTGATTCGCTCCAGGATGATGGTATGCACTCGTGTAACCAGAGGTTACGCAGTAAATCAGTAATGGAGTCTACAAGATCACCGCCCCCCCCCATCTTGAAAAGAGTGGGAGGAAGCCCGTCTGGCCCTGCTGCAGCAGACTTCAAACGCAGACCAGACATGGTATGGATCGGTGTTCGAGGGGGCGGTGACTGGGTTTAACAGTTTAGATACAGATGACTCGGGACCCCTAGCCATTTATTGCTAAATCCCCGCCATCCACGTCTTCCTCCCTTTATTCACTCTCCTCCCAACCTCTCTAGGAGCTCTAGGCTTATCCTCTACTTATTCTCCACCTTTATTAGGCACCTCTACCTCTTTACATCAACTTCTTAGTCTCAATGGATGGTCTGGCTGTCCAATGAGTCTGCAAGCTGCAACACCATTCATGACAACCTCCTCGGACTGAAGCCCTGCGAAGGAGGGTCTCTCCTGGTCATTCAATGATCAGGAGAATAGCATACATGTATGCTATTTGTTTAATTGAAGTTTCTCTCTTCCTGTTGTCATAGCACCAGGGAATCCACGGAGCCCATCAGTGCAAGAAGCTGGACAAATCGGCACGCTGCCGCTACATACTGTGCACCCATCTGACCTGACCTGAGACTGAGGTAAACCAATTTCAACATCTGTTCAGAAGAATGACAATGCGGTGTGGTGAGTGAGTATTTAACATGAGAACTTATTGAAATTTTACCTTATTTTCCACAAATTTGATTCGATAGTGGTTGCAAAACTGAGTATACGTAACTGCAGCAGATTCTACTAGAGTAACCGTTGTCGAGAATTCCGACCCAATGGAAAACGTAGCCATGCTTTGACATCACTAAACCTCAAAAAATTATTTCATTTTTTATTTCATCCACATTGTTAACCACCGTCATTACAACAGCTGACGGTGCGCGGTTAACCAGTCCCCTACTGAATCGCTGCCCAATTCAGCGACAGCTCGTGTGTGTCCATTCTGTGGTTTTCAGTTCAGGTCAGGTCAGGTCAGGTTGCGCAGGTCTGAATATGGCCACGGCCAATCGAGCGTCCAGAATTCCTTCGATGGTATGCTTACTGAGTGGGCACCCAGCACTGCTGAAATGAAAATGAGAAATAGGATCTCATTTCACCAAGTTGGCGAGTGAATTGTTAGACGTGAGCATTCCATTGAATGCACCAGTGAAAAAGGGAAATGACATCCTAAAACAATTGGCACACCTACTTTCGTCTACACTGCCAGTGATGGGAATAGTTCTACCCATCTCTTGTCAAGTGCAGTCTTAAAAACCTGCACTGTTTGAAGGTCGACTATTTCCTGGGGAAGCCGGTTCCAGCTATCGACTATCCTATTACTGAAAAAGTGCTTCCGCATGTTTAGTCGACATCTTTGCTTCATGAGCTTGAACTCATGCCCCCTAGTGCCGTGTTGTGGAGCTAATTTGAAGAGACTGTCCGCTCCTATACCCGATATTCCCTTCGTGATTTTGAAGGTTTCTATCAGGTCCCCTCTCAGTCTCCGTCTTTCTAATGAGAAAAGGTCTAGAGCCTCTAGTCTTTCCTCATATGTTCTCCCCCTTTGGCCTTCAACCATTCTTGTGGCCAATCTCTGAACTTTCTCTAAACAGGCAGCATCCTTCTTGAATAAGGGTGCCCAAGCGTGTACACAATACTCTAGACGTGGCCTGACTACGGCTTTGTAAACGGGAATGAAGACTTCCGGTCTTCTGCATGATAGGACGCACTGTAGTCTGAATAATTCCCCCCTAGCCTTACGCGCTGCTACTGCTCACAAGTCAGACCACTTAAAATTATTCGACACCACTACACCCAGGTCCTTTACTCTGGTTGCAGGTTCAAAGCTAACTGGTGCTAATCCGAGTGAACCTGCAGTCCGTAAAACGACCCTGTGATCACATGACTCTTGGTGGCGTTAAGACTTAGATCCCATTCCTTTGACCACCTAGCCACCTGCTCTAGATCCCGCTCCAGATCGCTTCTCCTATTCGAACCAACCACTTTGACGTCATCTGCAAAAATGTAGCACGATGATGTC